>JASFCW010000446.1:0-11191 GCA_036936985.1 Crucibulum cyathiforme
GTACATGGACTCCATGTATAATCCCTAAAGTGTACATGGACTCCATGTATACTGTTGTGTCAGTGTCACGAGCTCCACTCATCTGAAGTTGGAGATTTAATCCACTCCGATTTATGGGGACCAGCACCTGTTGAAACAATCAATTGAAAGGAATATTATATCAGCTTTATGGATGATCACAGCAGATACACAACCACTTACCTCATGTGCGACAAAGACAAGGCCTTCAACTGGTACCAGGTTTATGAAGCTTGGTTAAAAACACAGCTAAAGATCCAAATTAAATGTCTTTGCTCAGACTGAGGTGGCGAATATATCAATGGTGATTTTATGGCTCACCTCCAGAAAGCAGGAACTGTTCAAAAACTTACAGTGCATGACACTCCAGAATATAATGGTGTTTCGGAATGGCTAAATCGAACTCTGTTAAATAAAGTACGAGCTATGCTACATGACAGTGGACTATCTAGGTTCCTGTGGGGTGAGGCCATACAACATGCAGTTTACTTGAAAAATTGCACCTGGACTCATACTCTTGGAAATACGACACCCTATGAAATCTTCTGGGGCAATAAGCCTGACCTTTTGAACTTTCAGCCATGGGGTTGTCAAGTACATGTCCATGACACAAGCAACTTGAAGCTTGGTGGCCAAGCCAAATATGGCTACTGGGTTGGCTTTGATGAGGAGAGCGATGGCAACAGAATTTATTGGCCTGAAAAGCGCTCCATAACTGTGGAAAGGAGTGTCAGATTTAACTTTGAAGAAGAAGTTGTAGTCGAAGGAATTACACTCAAGGGGGAGGATCTCACAGGCTTTGATTTTGAAGATGATTTTGTTGATCATACTTCCTCCAACTCCACAAATTCTACATTCAACAATCAGCCCACCATCGAAGAAATCCCCGACCCAGATGCTCCACCACCTCCACATGCTACATGCCAGCGACAACCCCATATCGAAATAATCCCGATCCAGAGGCCCCTGAAGTTACAGGAGGACAAGGCCAGTGTGTTCGAAAAGAGTCAGCCTATATTCATTGACTATGCGAGGGTGAAGGTGTAGCGAGCATGAGAGCTGGAGATCCTATTATTCCTGTTGGCCTGCAAGGCACCAGGACAGATGAGGAGACAGGGGGAGCAGTGGCTGAAATGGATGAGTGGGAAATGGTTAGCATGGAAGAATTCGCAATGGCATCAGTTGTTGAAAGTGCAGAAGGATTAAATCCCACTTACGAGGAAGCATGCAAACGATCTGACTGGCCCAAATGGAAGGAGGCCATCGATGCTGAACTGAAGTCCCTTGAAGACAACGGCACTTGGAAGCTTGTTGAACATCCCAAAGGCAAGAACATTGTCAACTGTAAATGGGTACTTCGAATCAAGAAGAATGCTGCTGGGGAAATCGAAAAATATAAGGCTTGATTAGTCACTTGTGGATTCACACAAATACATGGTGTGGATTACTACAAAACTTACACACCTGTTGCCCGACTCACTTCCTTTCAACTCCTCATTGCCATTGCCATCCAAAAGAAGTGGTGAATTCACAGGATTGATTTTGATGCAGCCTTCTTGAATAGCCTCTTGGGGATGTACGAAGAAATTTACCTTGAGCAGCCTAAAGGTCATGAGCATGTGGATCGATGTTACTATGTCCTACGGCTACTGAAAGCATTGTACAGCCTGAAACAAGGTGTGAGAAGCTGGTATGAGGTGCTCTGCACTGCTCTTGAAGATCTAGGGTGGACTGTGTCAGCTGCTGATCCTGGGGTCTTTTACAAGAAAATTGGAGAGGACTTACTGGTACTGGCAGTCCATGTGGATGACTGCATTATCACAGGAACCTCTGAGAAGCTTATTAGCAAGTTCAAGAAATAAATAAATGCAAAATATAAGGTGACGGATTTAGGTGAGGCAAACTGGCTACTTGGAATCAAAATCACTTGCAATGACACAGAGGGCACAATCGCACTCTCACAGCATGCCTACATTGACTCCATCATCTCCCACTTCAATTTTGATGATCTCAAACCATCCTCCATCCCCATGGATCCCCATATCCCACTCTCACAATCCCAGTGTCCCACCAAACTCGAAGATATTGCAAAAATGAGGAACATACCTTATCACAAAGCCATAGGCTCACTGATGTACGCAGCCATGGGAATGTGACCAGATATAGTGTTTGTGACATCGATGGTCGCACAATTTATGGATAATCCAGCTTGGATCCACTGGGAAGCCATCAAGAAGATCTTTTGGTACTTAAAAGGCATGCACAATCTTGAACTTGTGTATGGCAGGACAAAACAAGACCTAGTTGGCTATACAGATGTAGATGGAGCATCACAGGATCACAGGCGAGCAATTTCAGGCTATGCATTTCTCATAGACAGAGGGGCAATATCATGGTTGTTGAAGAAACAAGAGCTGGTGACCCTCTCAACAACAGAAGCAGAGTACATCATGGCTACACATGCATCAAAAGAAGTGATCTGGCTCCACTGGCTGATTGAAGAAGTCTTCAGGTCCCTGAACAGCCCAACTACCTTATTTAGCGATTCACAATCGGCGATTGCACTTACTCGGGATGGAAATTATCATGTGCACACCAAGCATATCAACATTCAGTATCATTTTATTCAGTTCATTGTTGATGCCGGATCTATCAAGTTAGTCTATTGTCTGACAGCCAAAATGATGGCCAATGTTTTGATGAAGGTGCTCCCAAGTTTCAAGGTGAAGCATTTTGCGAGCACGCTTGGACTTGTTACAGTTTGAGGGGGAGTGTTGGAAATACAAACCATCTTGCACATCACCCATCCCTTAAAGCACCACTTGGAATTCCTGTAAATTGACCCACTCATTATTTAGATGAACTAGCAACATATTTATTACGGACCTGGTAACTTAGAAACTACTGATTTGAATATATTAGTATCTACTTACAGTAAATACTCCTTTTATCATTTTGTCCAGTATATAAGACTTTTAGATAGTGTAGAAACACCTCAGTCAATTCATATCTGACTGAGGTGAGCTACAACATACTTACTTATTTCATTTCACTCTTACTGATTATCTTTGTAGCTGCGCCTTTATTTATTCTGTTAGGTATTGTTATGTCTCAATATATATAGTCAATTCATATCTGACTGAGCTTTACCTTTATTTATTCCGTTACTTCCATACAATAAAAAGTAGATAATATGCAAGAATAGGGTCTAATCTACCAATTAATATGAAATATACAAAAGATTATAATGAATTAAGTCTATGAGGGCGTAAATGAAATGGGGTATCCAAATGTCACATTTCTCACTCCTTGAGACACATGGGACACAGTGTCACTGAGCACGGAATTACCAGGCCAGGGAATCCAGTTGACATCAATTGTTATCACATCCATCTTCTTCTTGCAGTTCTTTGTCATCATTGTCAATTATGGCCCCAAAATTGGCTGGAAGCGTTGGTTTTCATGGTTGAGTTGTGTCAAATAGTGGAATTGTTGGAAGGTAGGCGGAGGGTAGTCAGAGGAGGACAGGATATGGATCATACAGATGTTGGCTTCAGCTTATGTGCTGCACCCTTCGCAATCTATTCAGTGTCCTGGTATTTGTGAGGAGTCGGAATGAAGAGTCGGAGGCAAGTCGGAGGGTCAGAATTGTTACCAGACGTAAGTCTTAATAACAAGGGTGAGTCAGAGAGAGTAGTCAAGCAGGTTTGACTTTAATATTCAAACTGAAGAGCAGAAGATACAAGCAGAAAGTATTTATACTACAGAAGATAATAAGGGATGAAAGTGGGACAGAATAGTAACGTGATGTGAACAGGCTGTGGTGATAGTATCATAGAAACTAATAAAGTGGTAGTAGTGAAAATGAGTAAAACAGAAGTCGGAAAGGATGATGTGAAAAGGCTATGCACAAACTAAAATCAATTGTAAGAGTTCTATGGTGATGAAACATATATACAAATAAGGAAAGTAAGGATTGTGAGTGGGAAGTGGAAATGGAAGGAAGTTGGAAGGTTGGAAGGTACACACAAAATTCCAGGATGTGACAGTGTTCCCCCCTTAGGGACCGAACCCTTGAGGTCTGTGTGCTGTTTGTACTTGTTGTCGAATGCGCGACAATGTGGCCAAGTTGAAAATTTTTGTTTCTTTGCCATACCCACATCCCACCTGTCAAGCCCAGACACCACCCCTTTCATTATCCTTAAAACTTGATCATGCCTTCCTCTGTACCCCTGACTCTCGAGGAGCTTATAGAACTCCAATGCCAGCTCCAACAGCAGCAAGAGCAAGACAAAAAGGAGCATGAGGTGAGGGTCAGGGAGTGCCAGGCTCAACTGGCCACACTAAATGCAGCCGTGGCTGCAGCAGTGGCCAAGCAGAAGTGGAAGGATGAGGAGTGGAAGCAGGAAGAAGAGGAGCAGAAGCAGGAGGAAGAGGAGGCAGCCAAGGCTGCAGAAAGGCAGAAGGTGGAGGAGGCGAAGCGGAAGGCAAAAGCGAAGAAACATCTGGTGGTAAAGATCCCCATGAGGACCACATTGGGGGATAGGCTGGTGGAGGTGAGGGCGAAGGAGAGACGGGAGCAACAGAAGGAGGCTGAGGAACATAAGGCACAGAAGGAGGGGAAGTGGAGAGTGGTGGACGCGTCGGACAATGACAAGGAGGAGTACCAGGTAAGTACTTCAAAAATTTCTTCCTCAATTATTCTGACTTGTTTTCAGCTGTCCAATGACTTGTGGAAGATGGTACCCAAGGGCAGAGGCAAGGGTATGGGGTGGGTGAAGTGGAGTGAAGAGCACATGATGATGGACGTTTTGTGCAATCTTTGTATGAATGGGGGTCACGAGTGCTTCTGGCTGATGTAAGTCCAATTTTGTAGTCCATATTCCATGCTAATAGTTTCCCAGAATTGGTGGCACTGCTTGTCGGTGGTGCCACAACCTCAAAAAGACCTGTGTGTACCCAGGGAAGGTGGCCAAGCCAAAGAGGAAATGTTGGGTGGATGGCAACGTGGAGCAGATGGAAACGGAGGAGCAGCTGATGAAGAAGAAGCGGATGGACGCAGAGGGCAGAAGGTTGCAGATAGAGCAGTTGCTCACCATGATCTTGGAGGAGATGCACAAGTTGAGGGAGGAGGCATGTGAGCTCCAGCATGAGGTGATTGCTGAGCTGTGTGTCATCATGGGGTGGCTGAACTGTCTGCCAGAGTCAATGGGCTTCAAGGTCTTCCAGCAGATCTCAGGAGTCATTGATCCCGTGTGGTGGGACCAGCTGCCTCTGGTGCAGGTGGACTCTAGCAAGAGGGCAGAGTTTGTCCAGGGGTCCTCCAGAGGATCTGCGTGTCAGTCAGTGGTTGGGACCAAGGATGAAGAGTGGGTGGAAGAAGCAGAAGTGGAAGCAACGGAACCAGAAGAATCAGAAGAAGAAGAAGAAGTGGAACGGATGGAGAAGAAGGAAGGGGAAAAGGAAAAGAACGAGGAGATGGAGGTCGATGAAGAGGACAAAGGATTGGTGGTGGAGGAGTTGGGAGTGGAGGCTGAGTCACAGACTCAATGGGAGTAATGGGTGGATGGAAGGTTGGGCATTGGCCCAAAACTTGTACATAGAAAAATAATATATTTTTTTTTTTTTTGGTCTTGAGTGTGAATTGGGATAAAGAATGATTAAAAGAAGGACGGAACTTAAGAAAGTGGAAGGGGGCCAGGTTTGTTGGGATAATGGCGGTGGAAGTCGGAAACTGCTTCAGGCACATGCCCAAGTTTGGTAGCAACTAACCAGGAATATTCCTTGTCAGTGCCTTCGTAGCCTAGCCATTATACATAGTAGAGGAGAGGACAAGAGTGATAGTAATGGTCGATCTTGGAGTCCAGGATTTCTGCAATTTCATATTCGACTTTGCTGTCAACTTCTACTGGCCGGGGAGGTGGTTGAATGCAGTTCGGAATGGTGTTGTCAGAAGCTGGTTCCAGCATGGATACATGGAACACTGGGTGAATGGAGCAGAGGTAGTCGGGAAGTCAGAGGGTGAATGAACGGGTACCTGCTTCACCTATAATTTCGAAAGGTCCTAGATACTTTTCAGCAAGCTTCTTAGAGGGGCAGGTAGTCTTGAAGAACTGTGCCTTCACAAAGGCTTGTTGACCTATCTTGAATTCAGGCACAGGCATACAACGCTTGTCAGCAGGTATCTGGTAACACTTCTGTGCTTCAGCAATCTGATCCTTCAAGAATTGGTGTAGCTCATCAAGATCAGTGACAAATTCCTTAGCATGAGTGGAAGTGAGGTCATGTTTGGGATGAATGGTGATGTTTGGGTGGTATCCCTTGTTGGCAAAGAAGGGTGAGACTCCGGTAGTCGTGCTAGGTGCATGATTGTAAGCAAACTCCGCAAGCAGAAGGAGGTTGGACCAGTTATCTTGTTGATAAGAGCAGTAAGTCCATAGGTATTGTTCTAAGGTCTGATTAGTGCATTCAGTTTGACCATCACCTTCCAGGTGGTAACCAGAGGTGAAATGGAGCATCATATCAAGAGCTTTGCCAAGGGAGTGGAAGAAGTGAGAGACAAATTTGGAACCATGGTTGGAAGTAATGTGAGAGGGAACTCCATGTTTGGAGAAGATGTGAATAACGGATAGTTGAGCAAGTTGGGTGGATGTAATTGTATCATGAGTCAGAATGAAAATGGATTGCTTGGATAGTTGGTCCATAATTACCAAGATAGAATCAAAGCCAGACAAAGCAGGGAGTTTCTCAATGAAATCCATAGAGATCAAGTTCCAAGGATGTTCTGGTATTGGAAGCTGTTTAAGCGTACCATAGGGTTTGTGTCTTTGGGGTTTAGATCTCATACAGGTAGTACAAGACTTGCAATACTGCTTGACAAAGTCCTGAAGGCCAGGCCAAGTGTATTCACAACAGATGAGTTCAATAGTCTTGTTCTGTCCTATGTGCCCAGAGAGGATATGGTCATGTTTAATCTGTAAGATGCGAAGGTGGAGGTCATTAATGTCTGGAACATAAATGTGTTTGTCAAGAAGGAGAAGTTTGCTGTTGGAACGAGACCATTGTGGATGAGAACCTATATCAGCAGAATGAGCGGTCACAATTGGATCGGAAGGAAGTGCTGTTAAGATATCTTTGTGAATCTGTTCAATGTCCATAATAATAGCACCTTGTAGAACAGGAGTGATAAGTGTTGATGCTCTGAGGGACGATGCCAGTTGTTCCTGAGAGAAAACAGGTCGAAAATTGTGTGGATTGACACTGGCATAGTCGCTGTTCCCCCCTTTAGGGTAGATGTCCCATTGTCTAGTTAAAGCATCAGGCTTAGTACCCAGTCTGCCCAGATGGAAGTGGATGATAAAATTGAACTGGGATAGATATTCTGACCACCATGCTTGGTGGCGAGTTAGAATCTTAGTGATAGCAAAGTACTCAAGGTTCTTGTGGTTGGATACCACATCAATAGCTGAACCAGAACCTTCAAGATAGTGTCACCAGACTTTGAAGGCTTCAAAGATAGCTAAGAGTTCCTTATTGTGAGTGTCGTAGTTCAATTCCAGGGCAGTAAAGGTGTGGGAGTGGAAAGCGATTGGATGAATTTCTCCATCAGAGGTTATAATGGACAGGATAGCAGTGAGAGCATAGTCAGAAGCATCGGTTTCAACAATAAGTTGGGTGTCAGGGATCCAATGGGTAAGAATAGGTGCTGTAGTAAATGCTTTCTTGAGAGTGTTGAACACATCCCTACAAGCATCATTGAATTTCCAAGGTGCACCCTTGTGAGTAAGGCAGGTAAGTGGAACAACAATGTCGGAGTAATTATAAATAAAACATCGGTAGAAGTTTGCAAAACCCAGGAAAGACTGGATGTCCTTAACCTTGTGCGGTTCTGGCCATTCCTGGATAATCTTGACTTTGTCTCTCGACATTGTCAAACCATTGGGAGAGAGGATATAGCCAAGATATTCCACAGAGTCAGTGTGGAACTCACATTTGTCTGCGCAGGTGTAGAGGCCATGTTGTCGGAGGCACTTCAATACTTCTTTGATGTGTTTGTGATGAAGTTCCATATTGTCCAAGTATATTAGAATATTGTCGAGATAGACAATGACACTGACATCCAGTAGATCACTGAAAATGTCATTCATGAAGCATTGGAATGCCACAGGAGTGTTGGTGAGGCCAAATGGCATAACAAGCCACTTGAACGAACCATAGCAAGTGCAGAAGGCAGTCTTCCATTCATCTCCTTCCGCTATGTGGACGAGATGATACGCATGTCAGAGGTCAATCTTGGTATATACTCAAGCCTTATGAGGGGTGTCCAAAAGGTTGGAAATGAGTGGAAGTGGATAGTGATCTTTCTTGGAGATCTTGTTAAGACCTTGATAGTCAACACACAGTCAAAGAGAGCCATCCTTCTTGCAGACGAAGAGGACAGGGGCACCATGAGGAGAGCAAGAGGGGCGAATAAACCCAATGGAGAGATGCTCATTGATGAACTTGTGTAGAGTGACAAGTTCAGACTGCGAGAGAGAATAAATCGGACCAATCAGAGGGGATGTACCATCCTCCAAATTGATCTTCAGGTCGTAGGGGTGATGGGGGGCTAGACTATCAGCTTTGGCTTTAGAGAAAACATTGGCAAACTCGTGATATTCCACAGGGATAGAGGAGAGGTTGGGAGATGGATCAACGGAAGCAGCAAAGGCAGTAGTACTGGGTGCTGAGATGTGAATGTGAAAGGTCTGTGCATCGGGAAGTTTGCTAGCTCTCATAAATGCAGCAGCATTAATGATAGAGATGCTAGGCATTGGAGGGACCAGAGACAAGGATGGAGGGTCAGACAAAGAGGGTTGTGCTGAGGCCTTAGCAGCCGAGGCAGAAGATGTCATAGTCAGAGCTGGATTGTCTAGCAGATGTGGCTGGAAAGTAATACTGCCCAATACCCAGTCAATCAACGGATTGTAGCAGGTGAGCCAGTTGTATCCAAGGATCACAGAGCAAGAGGAGTCCAGGTTTGTTATGAAGAATGTAATGGTCATAGATTTGCCAGTTGGAAATTGGATCAGAAGATCAATAGATTCTGTTGCATCAGACCTTAGTGGTTCTGTCAAAAAGTTTAATCTCCACCAGAGGAATAGAATTTGTTGGTAAGCCATGTTGATGTACAAACTTAGTATCTGCAAAGCAATGAGAAGAGCCACAGTCCAGCAAAGCCCTGATAGAAAGAAGAGAGTTGGAAAGGAGTGAAGATTTTAAAATAATGTACAGGGAGTTTGGATCAGAAAGAGTGGATGCATTGAGTTTTACCTCCGTATATGCATGGTTGAGCTCAACACAATCCTCAGCCCATGCAGAGTACTGATGTCATGAACCATTTATTTTAATTATTAATTCACCGGCAACATTTCAAACTATGATGAATGCGATATTCAAACAAGAAATAGATGAAGGAAAGGTCATTATCTACATGGATGATGTACTCATCTTCACAGCCACACTTGAAGAACACTGTATCATAGTAAAAAGAGTTTTACAAAAATTCAAAGACCATAAACTCTTTTTGAAACCAGAAAAATGTACATTCGAACAAGCAGAAGTGGAATACCTTGGTCTTCTTGTTTCTCACAACCAAGTTAGAATGGATCCAGCCAAAATCCAAGGAGTAGTTGAATGGCCAACACCTCAGAACAAGAGAGACATTCAACAATTCTTAGGATTTGTAAATTTCTACCAAAGATTCATATTAGGATTTGTGCATGTTGCCAAACCTTTAACAGAATTAACTGGAAACAATACCTGGAAATGGACAAAGGAACAAGACGATGCATTTGCAGAAATGAAGAAGTGAGTAACATCAGCACCAGTATTAGCAATGCCCAATGACTCAGGCAAATACTGTGTTGAAGTAGACTCTTCAGACTTTGCAAATGGTGGAATTCTATCACAACAACAATTAGACGGAACATGGCGACCTATAGCATTTATATCTCATGCTTTAAATAGCACAGAAAGAAATTATGAGATATATGATAAAGAAATGCTAGCAATCATGACGGCTTTTGATAATTGGAGACAATACCTTCTAGGAGCTAAAGAAGTATTTGAGATTTGGACAGATCATAAAAATCTCGAATATTTCAGAAAACCACAAAAGTTGAACTGACGACAAGCTAGATGGGTAACCGAAATGCAAGAATTCCATTTTACACTTGAACATAAAGCTGGAAAACAAATGGCTAAAGCAGACTTCCTCTCAAGACAAGCAGGTCATGAGAAGGGGGTAAATGACAACAAAAACATCATAATGCTTAAACCAGAATATTTTCGGCAACACAATGTTGTAGGAATTGATGAAGCTCTAATGTCTTGGATCAAATGAGCATCTAAAAATAGAAACAAAGTCATCAAACGGAACCTAGCAGTCAAGGAAAACAGTTGGAAGGAACTTGGAGATGGAACAATCACATGGATGCACAGGATCTATGTACCCAGAGATAAGAAACTCCGAGAAGAAATCATTCATCTCCATCATGACACAACGACAACCGGACATCCAGGAAGATATAAAACTCAGGAATTAATCACACGGAATTACTGGTGGCCTTGACTACAAGCAGACATCAGGAAGTACATAAGCGGATGTGAAGTCTGTCAAAGGACTAAACCAAATCGAACTTCACCAGCCGCACCACTAGTACCAAATGCGATTCCATTGAAACCATGGGAAATAATATCTGTTGACTTAATCAGACCTCTTCCAGAGTCATTAGGGTCTAATGCCATCCTCGTCATAGTAGATCTTATATATAAAGAGAGAACGGTCCCCGATTTGGTGCGTGTGAATTGCCGTATATGGTCCGTGTGAACCGCTCTATTTGGTGCGTGTGAATCATTTTATATATGGTCTGTGTGAACTGGAAAAAGGGTCGCAAAAGGTCTTTATTATATTATATAATCAGATTCGGGATATAACGCGGTGATAATAGGATTTAATGGGTGATATTAGGTGATATTCGGCGATAAGGATTAGGGAAGCGCGCTCCATACCTTATATACTCTAATTCTACCTCTTCTCCATCATTTTCCTCCGCTTTTTTTCGCACTTTCACCCACATTATCATGTATGTTTCTTTTATTTAACTATTTCATACACTAACATTTGCTTTCC
>JASFCW010000447.1:0-11154 GCA_036936985.1 Crucibulum cyathiforme
TAAAATAAAAGAAAGTCATATAAAACATAAAGGGGTATGAGAGGGCGAGGGTGGGAGGACGGTGCAAGCCGGTGTTCGTCGCTGCACTCGCTGTTGAAGAAGGGACAAGTGGGTGAGGTGCAGCCATGCTGAAGGAGTGGGCAAGGCATACCCTGCAAATGAGGGTGGGTGGCCAAGGTATGCCCACACCAAAAGAGGAGGGGTGGGTGCACAGATACGCCCATGCCGAAGGAAGAGTGTCAGGTGCACAGGGTATGCCTGCACCAAAAGAGGAGGAGTGGGTGACCAGGGTACGCATACGTGAAGAAGAGGATGAGTGGCTAAGTTGCACCCACATCAAAGGAGGGGTGGGCAGGCAGGGTGCATCTGCATTGAAGGAAGGGTGGGTGTGCAGGATGCACCCACATTGAAGGAGGAGTGGGTGGGCAAAGTGGTGGTTGCAACTAGACCCTGATATGAGTCCAGTTGCACCATCCTCTCCCTCTCCTCTTCACCTTCGCCCCATCCTCCTTCTCACTATGTCCTCCCCATCCTCCTCGCCCTCCACGCCCACCTCTTTGCCCTCCTCACCCTCCTCCTTGCCCTCCTCACCCTCGCCCTCCTCACCCTCACCCTCCTCACCCTCACCCTCCTCACCCTTGCTCTCCTCGCCCCTTCCTCTCATCCTTGCTCCGTCCTCCCCATCCCCCTCGCCTTTCCTACCCACCTCTTTGCCCTCCTCGCCCTCCTCCTCCTCTCCCTTGCCCTCCTCCTCCTCTCCCTTGCCCTCCTCCTCCTCTCCCTTGCCCTCCTTGTCCACGCCCTCCTCCTCCTCTCCCTCGCCCTCCTTGTCCACACCCTCCTCCTCCTCTCCCTCGCCCTCTTTGTCCACACCCTCCTCCTCACTCCTCCTCCTTGCTCCTCGCCCTCCTCTAGCTGCTCCTTGTCACTGCTCGTACTCACTATCTCTCCTCCTTGTCCTTGTCACTGTTAGTTGTCTTGCTGGGCGTTGGCACGGGTGGATGTTGTAGTGGAAGAGCACACTGGCCCACATCTCTATTGGAGAGGAGGGGCACACGGTGTGGTGGCGGCAGTGGTGGCTGGTGGATGGATGAGGGAGTTAGCCATAGGCATTTGGCACCCAAGTTCAGCCATTTGGCAATTGCTGGGACGACTTGTGATTGGTTGGAACAGCCGGGCCGTTTCTCTAGAATTCCGTCGTCGAAGAACAGAATGCATTCTACAAGTCATACATGTGGGCATTGGGAATAGTAAGCATCTGGATAGAGATATATTACTCTATCGTAGATTTGAAAATTTCTCAGAGTCCTTAATTAAATTTATTGAAAAAGATATAGATACTTCAGCTGATGTGCTAGATATGTGCACAGAAGCAGCAGCTCAATCCACATCAACATATATATTATAGGAACTATCTCAAACTCTTTGTATTATCATTCAGAAGCTCTCTACCTCAAGCACTATGATCAATACAACCCCTGGAGCTCTAAGGAGGATATCACATAGATCTACAAGCTAAAATTCACCATTGAAAAAAAGAGAGACTCATACTGCCGTGCTTGCAACGGCCCACAACTCCAAGTCCAATTTCAATGCTGCCTAGATAAAATACTGTTCAGACCCTGATCAAGTTATTTAAAGTCATTTGCTGAGACATTACTAAGATTCCCAAGCTCCAACATTGCACTGTTAAATAACTGTAGATAGATTGCAAGACCCTCATTACTTGCTTCCTGAGGATCTCCAGAGTTTAATGATGCAGCTGTGGTTTGTTGAAGAAGCAATTCAAGCAGATTGGTGATGAGCTCCAGGCACCCTGCAATTTTATGCTTGAGTGGACAAATTACAAGTATCTTAGTCAAAAAAGCCTGCCAAAATGTATGTGTTCAGATATCTTGCCAAAAACAACAGAAAAAAAAAAATACCCATCTGAGCATTGCTGAGCCCTCATACACAATTGATAAATCTGATAACATAATTGCATGATATAATTTCTTGAATCCTGTAGGAGATGTGTGGCTTTTTCTTGTCAAATGTCGAAATTGTCAGAAGGAAGCAGAGTGTTAACGGAGGAGGACAGAGGATAAATTGTACAGACGTTGGCTTCAGCTTATGTGCTGTGCCCTTCGCAATCTATTTGGTGTCCTGGTATTTGTGAGGAGTTGGAGTGAAAAGTCAGAGGCAAGTCGGAGGGGGTCAGAGTTGTTATCAGACATAAGTCTTAATAATGAGGGCGAGATAGATAGAGCAGAGAGGTTTAACTTTAATATTTGAACTGAAGAGTGGAGGATACAAGTGGAGGGTATTTATACTATGGAAGGAAACTAGGGATGGATAGGAGACAGAATGGTAACATGATATAAAGAGGCTGTGGTGATAGTATCATAGAGACTTAAATAAAATGGTTGTAATGGAACGAAGAGAGCAGAATGTTGGAAGGGGTGATGTACAAAAGCTATATAAAACTAAGATCAATTGTAAGGGAACTATGGAGATGAAACGTATATACAAATAAGGAAAACAAAGATCAAAAACGGAAGGAGTGACAGAAGAAGTCAGAAGGACGGAAGATGAGTGCAAAGTTTCTGGATGTGACAGTGTTCCCCCCTTAGGGACCGAACCCTTGAGGTCTGTGCATTTGTTTGTACCTGTTGTCGAATGGGCAATGACATGGCCAAGTTGAAATTTCCATCTCTTCTCCATACCACATCATACCTGTCAACTGCACCTCCTCTCCACCTTTTATCTTAGTCAGTATGTCTCCCTTGAGCCTCAAACAGCTTCTTGAGCTTCAGCAACAAATCCAGAAACAGCAAGATCAAGACCAGAAGGAGCGGGAGGTGCAGGATCAGGTGCACCAGGCCCAGATGGATGAGTTGTGCACAGCTGTGGCTGCAGCAACGGCTAAGCAAAAGCAGTTGGACAAGGAGTGGAAATGGAAGGAGGTGGAGGAGGCTGCAGAGAAGCAGAAGGTGGAGGAAGCGAAGCAGAAGGCGATGGCAAAAAAATGGCCAGTGGTAGAGATACCACTGAGGGCTACGTCAGGGGCTGGGTTGGTGGATGCACAGGCAAGGGAGAAAATGGAATGCCAGGAGGAAGCCATGGCACGGAAGGCTCGGAGGGACAAGAAGCAGAAGGTGGTGGACACAACAGACAATGAGGAGGAGGAGTTCCAGGTAAGTCAACTGTGATTTGCTATGTTGCTTCTGACTTATTTTGTAGCCATTGGATGATTTGCAGAAGACGGTGCCCAAGAACAAGGGCAAACAGGGCACGTCAAGCAGAGTGAGGAGCACATGCCAACTTCAGTCTTGTGCAAACTTTGCATGAATGGTGGTCACAAGTGCCTCTGGCTGACATAAGTCTCTTTTTGTAGTCCTCATCTAATGTTAATAGTTTTGTCCAGAATTGGTGGTACTGCCTGTCAATGGTGCCATAACCTCAAAAAAACCTGTGAGTACCCAGGGAAGGTGGCTAAGCCCAAGAGGAAACATCAGGCAGAGGGAAACACAGAACAAATGGAGGCAGAGGAGCAGCTGACGAAGAAGACTTGGGTGGAAGCAGAGAGCAGAGGATTGCAGACCAAGTGATTGCTCACCGCAATCTTGGAAGAGATGCACGAGTCATGGGAGGAGATGTGTGAGCTCTGGGAGCTCCAGCAGGAGACTCTTGTTGAGCTCTGTGTGATCACGGGTCGGCTGCAAAAGCTGCCCTCATTGATAGGCTATGAGGTCTATCGATGCATCTCGGGTTTGGTGTCTCCTGTTTGGTGGGAGCAACTGCCCCTTGTGTGGGTGGGCTCAGGTGAGCAGCCCGAGTTTGTACAGGGGTCATCGAGGGATTTGCAGGCGGATGAGGAATGGAAGGAAGAAGTGGAAGCAGAAGCGATGGAACCAGAGGAGTCAGAAGAGGAGGAAGAAATGGAATGGATGGAGGTGGATGAAGAAGACGAAGGGGTGGTGGTAGGAGAGTTGAAAGTGGAGGCTGAGTTGCAGACTCAGCAGGAGTGAAGATAAGCTGAGGGAGTCGGAAGGCCAGGTGTTGCCCCACAAAATGTACATAGAATAATGACATTGTTTTTTGGTCTTTGAGTGTGAACTAAGAAAATGAATTAAAGAAGAATAACTTAAGGAAGTGGAAGAGGGCCAGGTTTATTGGGATAACAAAGGTGAAAGTCAGAAACTGCTTCAGGGGCATGCTCCAGTTTGGTAGCGACTAACCAGGAATATTCCTCATCAGTGCCTTCATAGCCTAGCCATCATATGTAGTAGAGTAGAGGGCAGGAGTGATAATGATGGTTGATCTTGGAGTCCAGAATTTCTGCAATTTCGTATTCTACTTTGCCATCAGCTTCTACTGGCAGAGGGGGTGGTTGAACATGGTTCAGAATGGTGTTGACGGAAGCTGGTTCAAGCATGGAAACATGGAAAACAGGGTGGACGGAGCAGAGGTAGTCTAGAAGTCGGAGGGTAAATGAACAAGTACCTGCTTCACCTATAATTTTAAAAGGTCCTAGATACTTTTCAGCAAGCTTCTTGGAAGGATGGGTAGTTCTGAAGAACTGTGCCTTCACAAAGACTTGTTGACCTATCTTGAATTCAGGTGCAGGCATACAATGCTTGTTGGCAGGTATTTGATAATGCTTCTGTGCTTCAGCAATCTGATCCTTCAAGAACTGATGTAGCTCATCGAGATCAGTGACAAATTCCTTAGCACGGGTGGAAGTGAGGTTGCATTCAGGATGAATGGTGATGTTCGGGTGATATCCCTTGTTGGCAAAGAAGGGTGAGACTCTGGTGGTCACACTGGGTGCATTGTTATAAGCAAACTCTGTGAGTGGAAGGAGATCAAACCAGTTGTCTTGTTGATAAGTATAGTAGGTCCATAGGTATTGCTCTAAGGTCTGATTAGTGCATTCAGTTTGACCATCACCTTCCAGGTGGTAGCCAGAGGTGAAGTGGAGAGTCATGTCAAGAGCTTTACTGAGGGAGTGGGAGAAGTGAGAGACAAACTCGGAACCATGGTCAGAGGTAATGTGAGAGGGAACTTCATGTTTGGAGAATACATGAATAACGAATAGTTGAGCAAGTTGGGCAGAAGTGATTGTATTGTGTGTTGGAATGAAAATGGATTGCTTGGATAGTTGATCAACAACTACCAAGATAGAATCAAAGCCAGATGAGACAGGAAGTTTCTCAATGAAATCCATAGAGATCGAGTTCCAGGGACATTCCGGTATGGGAAGTTGTTTAAGCGTACCATAGGGCTTGTGTCTTTGGGGTTTAGATCTCATGCAGATAGTACAAAACTTGCAATACTGCTTGACAAAGTCTAGAAGGCCAGGCCAAGTATATTCACAATGAATGAGTTCAATAGTCTTGTTCTGTCCTATGTGTGCAGAGAGAATATGATCATGTTTGATCTGTAAAATGCAAAGGCAGAGGTCATTCATGTCCAGAACATAAATGTGTTTGTCAAGGAGTAATAGTCCACTGTCGGAATGAGACCATCGCAGATGGGAACCTATATCAGTGGAACAAGTGGTCGCAATCAGATCAGAAGGAAGTGCTGCTAGTAAATCCTTGTGAATCTGTTCAATGTCCATAATGATCGCACCACGTAAGACAGGAGTAATAAGAGTAGATGCTCTAAGGGACGATGCCAGTTGTTCCTGTGAGAAGACAGGTTGAAAGTTGTATGGATTGATGCTGGCATAGTTGCTGTTCCCCCCTTTAGGGTAGATGTCCCATTGTCTAGTTAAAGCATCAGGCTTGGTACCCAATCTGCCCAGATGGAAGTGGATGATAAAATTGAACTGAGATAAGTACTCTGACCACTGCGCTTGGTGGTGGGTAAGGATCTTGGTAGTAGCAAAGTACTCCAGGTTGTTGTGGTCAGTTACCACGTCAATAGCTGAGCCAGAACCTTCAAGGTAGTGTCACCAGACTTTGAAAGCCTTGAAGATAGCCAAGAGTTCCTTGTCATGAGTGTCATAGTTCAATTCTGGGGCAGTAAAGGTGCGGGAGTGGAAAGCGATTGGATGAATTTCTCCATCAGAGGTTATAATGGACAAGATAGTAGCAAGAGCATAGTTGGAAGCATCAGTCTCAACAATAAGTTGGGTGTCAGGAATCCAATGGGTAAGGATAGGTGCCATAGTAAATGCTTTCTTGAGAGCATTGAATGCACCCCTACAAGCATTGTTAAACTTCCAAGGTGCACCCTTGTGAGTGAGGTGGGTGAGTGGAACAACAATATCGGAGTAATTATAAATGAAACATTGGTAGAAATTGGCAAAGCCCAGGAAGGACTGAATGTCCTTTACCTTGCACGGTTCTGGCCAATCCTGAATGATGTTAACTTTGTCTTTCAACATTGTCAAACCATCTGGAGAGAGGATGTAGCTGAGGTATTCCACAGAATTGGTGTGGAACTTGCATTTGTCTGTGTGGGCATAGAGGCCATGTTGACAGAGGTGTTTCAATACTTCTCTGATGTGTTTGTGGTGAAGTTCCATATTGTCTGAGTATATTAGAATGTCGTCGAGATAGACAATGACACTGACATCCAATAGGTCACTGAAAATGTCATTCATGAAGCATTGGAAAGCCACAGGAGCATTGGTGAGGCCAAATGGCATAACAAGCCACTCAAATGAACCATAGTGAGTGCGGAAGGCGGTCTTCCATTCATCTCCTTCTGCTATGCAAACAAGATGATATGCGTGTCAGAGGTTAACCTTGGTGTGTACTCGAGCTTTACAAGGGGTGTCCAAAAGGTTGGAGATGAGCGGAAGCGGATAGTGATCTTTCTTTGAGATTTTGTTAAGACCTTGATAATCAACACAAAGTCAAAGAGAGCCATCCTTCTTGTGAACAAAGAGGACAGGGGCACTGTGAGGAGAGCAAGAGGGGCAAATGAACCCAATGGAGAGATGCTCATCAATGAACTCGCATAGAGCAACAAGTTCAGACTGCAAAAGAGAATAAATTGGACCAATTGGAGGGGATGTGCCATCCTCCATATTGATCTTCAGGTCATAAGGGTGATGAGGGGCTAGACTGTCAGCTTTGGTTTTAGAGAAAACATTGGCAAACTTGTGATATTTTGAGGGAATGGAGGAGAGATCAGGAGTCAGATTGATGGAAGCAGTGAACGTGGTGATACTGGGTGCTGATATGTGAATGCGAAAAGTCTGTGTGTCAGGAAGTTTGCTAGCTCTCATAAATGCAGCAGCATTAATGATAGATATGCTAGGTGTCAGAGGGACTAGAGGTGAGGATGGAGGGTCAGACAAAGAGGGTTGTGCTGAGGCTTTAGCAGCCAAGGTGGAAGACATCATAGTCGGAGCTGGATTGTCTAACAGATGTGGCCGGAAAGTAATACTGCCCAATACCCAGTCAATCAACAGATTGTAGTGGGTGAGCCAGTTGTATCCAAGGATCACAGAGCAAGAGGAGTCCAGGTTTGTTACAAAGAATGTAATGGTCATAGATTCGCCAGTCGGAAATTGGATCAGAAGGTCAATCAATTTGGTTGCATAGACTTTTGTGGTACCATCAAAAAGTTTAATCTCCACAGGAGGAATGGAGTTTGTCAATAAGCCATGTTGACATACAAATTTAGTATCTGCAAAGCAATGAGAAGAGCCACAGTCCAGCAAAGCCCTGATAGAAAGAAGAGAATCGGAAAGGAACAGGGATTTCAAAATAATATATAAAGAATTCAGATCAGAAAGAGCAGATGCATTGAGTTTTACCTCTGTATATGCACGGTTGAGCTCAACGCAATCCTCAGCCTGTGCAGAGTATTGAGGATTGCTCTCTATTTTTCCGAGTCCTTAGACTTGGAAGTAGAGCTCTCGGCCTTGGCAGTGCGAGCCTTGGCCTTGGTGGCAGAGGAGGTAGACTTTGGGCAGTCCTTTGCTACATGTCTGGAACCTCCACAAAACATGCAGAGATTGTTGTCAAAGCGTCACTAACACTCTTGGGGAGTGAGCTTCCCATCTTTGCCTAACTTGTCGGCAATGGGGTTGGGCTTCTTCTGGTTGTTGCTAGAAGAGCCAGATGATGTGTTGGAAGAGCTGGAAGAGCTAGTAGAAGCTTTCAAACTTCCACTCTGGGTGGATTTTTGCCCAGCTTTCTTCTGGTCTGACTTTGGGGTGGATTTGGGCTTGTTGGAGGAGGTGTCATTGTTGGAACAACCTTTCGACTCACATGTGATCTCAGCACATTGTTCCCAGTAATGTTGGTCGACGTTCTGCGCAGCAAGGCACATGTCGGTGAACTTGACAGGTTTACTGGTGCGAGAGATCTCATCTTTGATGCAAGCCGGAAGACCTTGGTAAAAGGTGTGGCAGAGGGTGCGGTCATTGTAGTCAACAAGACCCTTGAGTTTGTTGAAAGCAATGTTATATTTGATAATCTGTTGGTTATCAGCCATCCAGAGATTTTCCATCTCAGTCTTGGCATTGGCAACAGGGTCAAGAGGGACAAAATTACTATGGAGGATGCCCAGGAATGTGCCATAGTCATCCATCCAAGGCTTGTCCTCATCATTCTCCAGGTCTGGCTGGAACCATTCCAGTGCAGGACCTTTCAAGTAGGAGAGCGTGAAGTTGACCTTTGACTTGTCTTGGCGATAGGCATGGGCCTTGTTCCAGAAATAGAGTCGATTCTGAAGAATGAATTGGCAAAGCTTTAGGCTCTGTGCCATCAAATGTATCAGGCTCCCAGACTTTAGCCTTGCCATCGCTCGAGGAGCGTTTCTTCATTGCTCATGTGAAAATACTGAGTACATGAGCAAGGTCAGAAGAGTTGTCAATGTCGGAGGCAGAGCTATTGTTGGAAGGATTGTTGCTGCCATCATTGCCATCATCACCATTGTCATCATCACCATCATCATGATCTGATGGACCATTGGCTGGTGGGTAGTAACCATCGTCATTTTTATTGTTGTCATTGTCATCATCATCTCCTCCATCACCATTGCCATCTGGGGGTGGTGCTGAGGTGTGAGAGATGGTGGAACTAAGTGAGACGGTTGAAGGGAGGTCTGATGGTGTAGGCATGAGAGTACTAGGGCGGGACAAGTTGGCTTGAGGTATAGGAGTAGAAGAAGTGTGTCAAGTTGCTGGGGCGGGTGCTGCAGCAGGAGCAGTGGTTCTACCCTTCTTTAAGTTCTTGGTGTTGCATAGTGTATTGGTGAAGACTGCAGTAGTAGCCATGAGGAATAGATTCGAAGTATGAGTTCAAATATACCGTCAAATGTCAAAATTGTCAGAAGGAAGTGGAGTGTTAACAGAGGAGGATGGAGGATAAATTGTATGGACGTTGGCTTCAGCTTATGTGCTGTGCCCTTTGCAATCTATTTGGTGTCCTGGTATTTGCAAGGAGTCAGAGTGAAAAGTCAGAGGCAAGTCAGAGGGGGTCAGAGTTGTTATCAGATGTAAGTCTTAATAACGAGGGTGAGATAGATAGAGCAGAGAGGTTTAACTTTAATATTTGAACTGAAGAGCGGAGGATACAAGTGGAGGGTATTTATACTATGGAAGGAAACTAGGGATGGATAGGAGATGGAATGGTAACGTGATATAAAGAGGCTGTGGTGATAGTATTGTAGAGACTTAAATAAAATGGTTGTAACAGAACGAAGAGAGTGGAATGTCGGAAGGGGTGATGTACAAAAGCTATGTAAAACTAAGATCAATTGTAAGGGAACTATGGAGATGAAACATATATACAAATAAGGAAAACGAAGATCAAAAACGGAAGGAGTGACAGAAGGAAGTTGGAAGGACGGAAGATGAGCACGAAGTTTCCAGATGTGACATTTCTAGACTTTATGATATTGTCCAATATTTGGCAGACGGATCCAAGTTGTGTCAACATAATATATGATGGCAGCATGTGTGAGCACACCGAAGTATCAACATCCCCACAGATAATTGCATTATGCACCAGCGCATATGCATCTGTATGCCATTGGACAATATCCTGCATCTGAGGTTGAATTGAAATGACCCATTCAATGGCCAGTGTACATATCTTCACCCGGCGGTGACGATGCTCCTTATCAAGAATACTCTTGTCACATGTGCAGAACAACTCCAGTATCCGATTTGGGAGATTATATGTTTGTTGGGAAGCATTTTCAAAGATATGAGGGACTATTGTCTTTCCTTTTTTCCCCTCCGTGAGAGGGATAAGCTCCAGAAACTCTTCCAACTCTCTATCATCAGAGCAAATGCTAGCAAGCCATATGAATGCTTCTCTTTCACGTTTATTGTTATCTTCAGTTTCTTCTCCCGCTGCGTCGAGACAACTTTCTTTGTATCGTATGCGAAATCGAGATGTTATGCCCTGCAGGGAACTTTCTTTTGGAGTTGTTTCTTTATTGTCGATATCATCATCATTGTTACTCCGATTTATCTGAAATAATGAGAGGATAAACCCAATAAGACACCAGAAAAATGGTGTCAGTGGTGTTTTGAAAGGAGATCTCCTGTAGAATAATGGCAAGACCGTGGTGGTGGCATAAGCCAACAGAAGAGAGGATAGAATGGCGATGTGAAGACCAAAGATGACTGCACTGATATCGTGGAAGAAAGCAATTGCGCCGGCATAAAAAAGAAATAGAGATATATGGAGGAGTGTGGGAACAGCGCTCACTATTCTGCTCATTCTGAAATCATCAATCCCATCATAGAGATAGATCCGTATTTTGGCATGCAAAATGGGAGATGTGTGACGAATATCCTGCAAGTACGAGCGAACCCAATTTTGTACAAGGGTGGCAGCTAGCGCCGATGAAAGACTGAAAGAAAGACTAAGAAACCATAAAACATTGCAGACTACAACTGAAGTCGATGGCTTGAAATCATTAGGGGGATTTCCGGGTGTAGTCACTGAAGAAATGGCAGTGCTGTTACCAGTAGCCACCAAAGTCTGTACTTGAAGAATTTGGTTCAGGATAGCAACGGTTTCGTCACCAGATTGCTGCTGAAGTTTTTGGTATGCTTCAATAATGAATGCTGTGAGCACTGCAGAGAATAAACCGGCCTGCCGGATCGGTTAATTTTAACTCATGGTAGACGGTACCGGAAACATACGAAAATGAGTATGGAATCCATATCTCCCGTCCAGATGTCCGTCA
>JASFCW010000448.1:0-11151 GCA_036936985.1 Crucibulum cyathiforme
TATACGTGGGATTTCTGGAGAGATAATTCTATGCGATACAGCGGAGGGAACAAAGTGAACCTCCCATCTGCAACACGCTGTCATTTCACTGCAGTGCTACGAAAATAGAATGCATCCTGACCGCCAATTCTAAATATCAAAACTCAAGCCCGCGGTCCCACTTTTAACACTGGACTATGAAAATGGCAAGCAACGAGAAATTTTCATTACGTGCCAAGATTTGACAATCTGACATCCTAATACTGAAATACTTTCTCAACAACACTATACAGACTTCCTGCACCCTACACAAATTGACCACTAATCGCCAATATTGCTGGTTCATATATGGTCTACCGATATCCCAGGAGAATGAGACTCACTTTCCAGAACATGATGTCGGAAAATATTACATACCTTAATTCTGTCTAAGGGGTAAGATGTACCCGCGAATTCCTTCTCCACGGTAACCCGCAGATTGTTGAGAAGAGTATTCACTAGAAGAAGTTGTGTACAAATGGTCGACACCGACAGCTCGGTACAAGCGGTAGAGTGGTTGAGAAGAGCAAATCTGGTTGGGATACACATAACCAGCAATTCCTTCGCTTGTATAGCCATTGCTGTTGATGAAGGTGTCTCTTTCGGTGGTTGAAGTGGTATAGAAGTGATCCTGTACTCCCGCGTTGTAGAGGCGGTAGAGGGGAACAGTGGAAGGCTGCTGAGTCGGAAAAATATTTCCAGGAGCCGTTTCGGAAACGTATCCGTAAAGGTTAATGAACGAATCACGTTCTGCAGCATTCGTGGTGTAAAAGTGATCAGTTCCCCCTGCGTTGTAAAGCCTGAAAAAGGGAACAGATGCAGTAGGATCTCCACATTCCACTGGTAATGCTGCACGAGCCTACCATCAATATATGTGAGATGCTTTGCACTTGATTATAATGTGAGAGTGACAAAACCTGTAACGTGTTGCTCTGTCCAACAGGAAGAGATGAGGCGGATTGGGCGAGGAAGAACGTAAGAGCTAAGGTCAAGATGAATTTCATCGTAGAAAGGCTTGATGAGATAAATTTTTGAACGATTTCCACTCCTGCTTTTATACCGTTGACCGGTATTTTTGCATAATTGATTGCGGATCATGCTGTCTGTACCCCGAGTTTACCTTGATGAAAGGTTTGTTCAGCGTTAATGGTGCAGATGGAACTTTATGAAGAAGGAGAGTGCACACCCATAAGTGAATGTAATGAACACATGATATGCGCAAAAGTATTTCTTTCACGGAAGATGTGATACTATTAACACTATGACATTGTTTCTGAGTCCAAGATTTGGATAGACGATACCAAGTGAGTTCTTTTCGTTGACGTTCCTGCGGAACAGCGGCAGTACGGAAAACTCGGTGGCAAGCTGTTAGCGTAAGCTGAGTAGCTCGTTTCTATGTAGGTAGAGATGTATCCAAGTCTAGCAGATTTAGGTACCTAACATTAGATACGCTCAGCTATCAAGTTTCGCGCCACTGTGAGAAAAACAGACCTTCGTTCGACGGGAATTAAATATCCCAAACGTAAATTACATTTCATTTCGTTCTTAACAGCAGAAACCAAACTATATTCTTATGACAATGGTACAGAACAGACGTATACGACCGAAATTACATTGGGAGCTGATAGAGTATGCCCACAAGAAATGAAAGTAGACAAACGAGCGCTGAAGGATCCAGCACACGAAAGCATTCTAAAATGACATATTTCATGTTTGTTCTTCAGAAATGGAGTTAGAACTCACCATTTAGGCGGTACCCGTGTAAGTGGAGCCAATATCACCAAACTTGATGTTGGAGTAGGTGACAGATGCGTTCGCATTAGCGTTCTCGACGTCGGTGGGCTTACCGGAAGTAGTGGCACAAGTTCCACGCTTGATACCGGGTTTGGATGGGTCGGCGTTGGTGGGGTAGCTGGAGTCCAGCCAGAGCATGTTGGCAGCATGATCATCCCAAACGCTCATGACCAAAACCATGCCGTTTCCAGCAGCCTTGCCCATGGCAGCCAAACCGCCTTTCGATCCGAAGCTATCGGTATCGCCAAAAGCAGTCTTCTGGGAAGAGCAGAACGCGGAAGTGATAGAGTCGCCAGCTGTCATGCCAGGAATATTGACTTTGGAGTTCTGGATAACCTTGCCGTTCTGAACATAAAGACGGCGGATCTCGCTGAGAGTCCCAGTGGTGCTGTTGTTGCTGGTAAGGAATTGGGTGACGACGGTGAACTTCTTGCTGGTGTCAACCTTAAGACCTTTTCCATAGAATGAGGTGTCGCCCATTCGATAAGAGTTGAAATCACAACCATCGGGGTCACAGACGCTGCCATATCTGTTATCGGTACCACCGCATGCGGTACCGGAGCAGCGATTGAGACCCGAGACAGTACAGGGATGGGGAGTATAAGCAGCAGCGATAGAGTTGGCTTCCCAGATATCCATCTCGTTACAGCATGCACCGTAGTTTCCAGTACCAGCATTGACATCGTTGGGAGATGCTGCCCATCCCTGGACGTTAGCCTAAGAAATAAGATATCGTCAAACTATGAGCGAATGCCAAAAAGGAGAGAGACGAACTTCGCCACCGATGAACTTGATATCCCTGGGGCATTGCGAATCGCAGTAACCTGTTCCGTACTTGGCACCTGCCTTGTTGTTGCCGGACATGCCACCATCAGCAGCCATCTCTGAGAAGTAGAGAGCACCATTGAGACCGCAAGGAAGGTTTGAGACGTCGACGTCGAAGGTGAATTCCTGGTTCAAGAGCTTGAACATCTGATACTGCGTGTCGCTCGCCATGAGGTACACCCGAGAACCGATGTTCTTCTGCTGACCACTGGTGACGAACTTCATGGTGAGAGAGTTCCCGCTAGCGGTAATGCCGTAAGTGCCAGTGTAGTCAGCACCGTCGAGGGCGCAGTTCTTAGCGCAAGTCGCTCCATCAGGACAAAGAGTTGCATCCCAAGTGTTGCCGGTGTAGCAATTCGTGTAACCGCTGGTGGTGTGGAGCCAGCGCCAGTTGGAGTCGAGAACGATGCTGGCGGATGACTGAGTGGTGCAGCTACCGCCCTTGGTACATTTCTGCCACGACATTTTCGGGTGTGTTTCCGCCTGTTGTGTGCCAACTTGCTGGCCGCACGCCATGGCGAAGAGGGTGAATAGGATGAGAGCAGATTTTTGAAACATGGCCGGAGATGGGGGTTGAACCTGACGCAGTGAGCTGGTAAGGACTTACAGAAACTCATGTCCACCTTATATATCAGTTTTTGGCGGAAGATGTCCGGTAACACCTCTGAAATTGGGAGAAAAAGGTGGAATAACGAGACGCGTACCAAGAGAGTGTTGGAGCTGCAGTAAAGGACATTCACTGTTGTTGTTGTCGCAAGCTTCTCCTCTTCGGCGATTAATTTTTGCTTCCATACTCCCGGCTCGAGACCCATGATGAGATTATTTTTTTAGATACGAGGTATTACCACGCGCTCGAGGGGTATTTCAGAGCCCGGAGATATTCGACGACGCATAAACTAGATCCAACATTGTAAGCAGTTACAACCGAGGAAGTGGCGGTCAATTCAGATGAAGCGGGTGACAAGAGGAGACTTCTCTTCTCAAAATCCGGGCGAAGGATCGAAGATGTGTGGTGGAAGCCTGAAAGTGATAGCAACATATCGAACTTCATCAGGAGGATGACCAGCGCCTTCAAGATTGAATCATACTGTCAATTTGACGTTCGAATGGTCATACAGACGGTACTCAATTGATGTACAGCAGTATTCGGGGTATAGTATCAGCCAAGATATAGTAGGACGGGGTTTCTGACATGGAATGACAGAATTGGGAACTGCCACTGAACCTGGTCGCCGTTGGTGAGAGAAAGAAAATATATTTACACCGGAATCTTGCGGAAATCAAATTCAATTGCTTGCCCATGTTTGGTTCAGAAGCTTTTCACTTCCATATTGAGGTTGGAGTCATGTCGAGATCGCCTTGGCGGATCCTTGGCGAGATCGAAGTCGAAGAAAAATGGAGTCTTTCTCAAACACACTGTGCGGAGAAGTCTGGATACGCCTCGCATTCTGTTCTAAATTTTCCGAAATACGATCCATATGCGGAGGTCACTAGGAAATTTCGGAGTATGCATGGATGGTGAGTATCATCCGACCTTGACAGGCTGATTGACAATGTTTTTCTTGTTGCTTAAGGATCATCCTTCATCCAAACAGAAGCAAGAAGTGTCATGCGGCTTGTTTATGAGATAATAATAGATTCGCCTCTAAATCTCTAATAGCCCGTTTAAAAAATACAAAACGGAGGAAGACTTGTAAATATCTGCTGTTGAGCTCCGCACATTGCTAAGATGATTTCTTTCAAAAGTTCAGTCGACTCGTAGCTTTCACAAGCCAAGTTTCATCAAGGTCATTTGACAATATCACACCTTACAGAAGAAGGTCTATTGAATATGCGGAACCGATCACAACAGTTGATAGTGATCCCATTTCCGTATAGACTATTCAAGCTATAAATAGATTCACTGGCGCTCGGCAGAGTACATTATCCGTGCTACACCTTCCACTTCTAAGAACGGTCGATCTATCTAATGACACCAGCGAGCCAGTCCAGACTCGTAGTGACCTCATTTACAATTAGTTCATTGTTCTCGATTTCCCCAAACGTTATATGAACGCTTGCAATCGCAACTGACAAGATGCAACTGATGTTACTGATCCAATCTCAAAATGAACGTGTTCCATCTGCGCAGTGCACTCAACCTTATGTTTACTCTTCGCGCGCCGCTAACATTTAGCAGCCAAAAAGATTTTATTTGTAACGTTTTTACTCTTTACCCTGATTAACAGTTTCGTCGGTTACAGTGACATCCTTTGTTCATTGTAACATTACAACTTAACGCTTAAACAAGTAAATGAACAAGAAATTCTTTCTGAAACATCGAATGCAGCCTAACAGACTTAATGAAGTACAAACTTAAAAATGAAAACTTCACAGTCAGAGCAATCCTTTAAGAGGGAATCGAACCCCGGTGGGTCGAATTGACCTCAATGGCAACGACCCACGTTACCACTACCCCATTAATGCATGCAAATTCTGAGTCTCTGAGAACATACGAGTATACTGTTTTAGACCAGAGATTGAATCAGCTTACTATCCTTCTTGCTCATTTTTGATACATTGTATGTTACATCTAAATTCAACGTTTCCATTCAAGGTAGTCTTTCTACCCTCCTGCATGGGCTACGTGCAGACTCAGCCCAGCAGTTGGAATTGTCGCCAAAATCAAAGAGTTCACCACATACCTTCTGTCGATACATGGCATCGACGCGTTCGTCATGCACGTAGGGCTGCCAACCGTCCCGTCAACGGTAACGGGCCGTCAAATGACGGTTTGAGACGGCTATTATCCGTCCCGAAACCGTCCTGTCTGAATGTCGAAGAGGTCAAACGGTTACGGGGCGGTTTCGGGGCGGCCGTTCGACGGTTCGGACGGGTTAAACCTCAATTTTGTACTATGTAGTCTTACTTGGGTTATAACTTGCTTATAACAGCATATTCATTTACATTTTATTGAACAAATGGAATCTGTTGATGTGAATCAATTCCTAAAGCGCGATGAGTCTACCTTTTCACTTGTACTGGCATCTGCGTAACCTCCCTTTGCCATTTTGAAGTGTGTTTTTCGCTATACATATTTAAATTTATGGCCGATATGCGTTTTTTTTAAGGACACTGTACAACTGTGGTGGATCGCACCACTGTTCAATTAGTAAATTACTCAGTAGCAGCGCTGGCCTGAGAATTAAACAATCAAATCTCGTTGTTCTCGTGTTCTGCTTAGGCTTGTCAACTTGCATCATTATTCATTGTCTTTAAATATTCATTCTCCCGCTGATTGTATGTAGAGTTTCCTTCCAATTTCATTCTCACTGCAAGCTCCGTGCTTTGTTGTAAGTGTACGAAACAGAAGCTGATAAAACACCACTGTCTGCCCTAGCGGTCTGCACAAACAAAACAAAGCTCTAAAGCTTTCGCAGTCATTATAAGTGTATTGGTTTGGTCTAGGGCAGGCGGGAATTTACCCCGTGACATGCACACGTGGTTCATGAACAAACACGGCCATTTTTAACGGGTAGAAAACGGCTATTACCCGTCCCGTATCTGTCCCACCTACTTATAATTACTTCTGTTCTTGATGGCTGATGGTTACGGGTTTTGAACCGTCAACCCGGAAGACGGTCACGGGTGATGGGTGACAGCCCTACATACACGCCAGTTAAGTTAGCTACAGCTGATTTCAAAATGATAGACCAATTTTTGTTCGCGTTCTTCAGTTGATTTTATTTGTTCATGGAGCTGTACAAATAGAATACCCTAAATTTCAATGAACGGCAACATGGGCCGTGGAGATTACATAATGTTTTGAATTCAGCTGGAAGCGCTTGCTCCACTTTACTCCAAAAATCACCAAAGAGGAATGCGAACAAAATTCGTCTATCGTTTTGAATCCAGCTGTAAAGTGATTCTTGAAAATTTCACATTAGAGAGTATTTGCAATGCTAGATCTACCAGAATTTCTAACCACATTAGCTAGAATTTGATAAGCGAGAGTGATGAGATTGATGGTAGATCAACCTATAAGTAGTAACTCACGGTCACAAAGTGGTGTGGCAAATGAACCTGAGCTCACTGAGTTTGTGCATGATGGACAAAGATGAATGTCCAACAGTATCCATTATTTGACAACATCTGCTATGGACATCAGTGAGCAGAGATTATTTTATGGCCCTTGCATGAAAGAGCAAACCTCAACTTACCAACCACCATTTCACTCACACCTAGGCACTGTCAGATACTACCAACTTGAATGTAGACTCTTTCAAGGCTGTTTACATGCTGGCTCTGTGTTAGGAAAATCTCAGCTTCCCATACTCATAAGGTGGCTTAAAATTATGGTGAGGAAGAAATTCCTCTTGTCAAAAGCTGACAGCAAGAAGTAGTCGCATTAAGTGTGCCTCCTCCAGCAGGATGCATATTGTGCCCAAAGCCTACAAGTATGACATCAATGTCACACTACAGCTAGTGGCACCACTTGCTGACTTGAATTCAGAATCTTCCGTCTTGAATTTAATGGAGTTGTTTTGGCAGGTTGCAAATACTCTCTATTGAGATTAACTTGAAATGCTGTCCAGCAGGAGTCACATCAAAACCAGCCTTTTCACATGTGTACTTGGCACTGTCTAAGATTTATCAACAAACAAGAACATAAAACCATTGACAACTATGACCTATTAGTGAGTTTGCTATACTATGGATCAATATCTGTACATTTCATTTTGAAAAGGTCTTTGGTTCAGCAAGGACTGATCATGAGGTATTTGTATCATCTAGAACTTATGCATCATGTCGTTATGTTGCACCAACTCAGTTTAGTCATGAGGACTACGATTCAAATGAAGGGTGCCCTCTACCAGAGCCTGAAGACCCCAGCTTTTGCACCATTAACTCAGAAGACATAGAGTTTGATGTGGAGGTCAAAAAGATAGCTTGCACATCACCTTGCATAGCATGCTCACTTGCTAGCAGCTCACAGCAAGGGCTGGCTCTCAACTTTGGCACAGCTGATCATCTGCAGTGCTTCCTCAAATATGTGCACACTGGCATATATGATCCTGCAGATATCTCCCAGCAATATTGAGATAAATTTGCCACTGCTTACAGTCAGCTAAGCTTCTACATGTTCTGCCAGCAGATGGAATGCAAACCACTCTTTAACCTTGTATGAGTTGGGATTCAAAGCACACTGGATGTCTTGGCCTGGGCTCCTCTTCCTGACTGTCATGATGTGGTTGATATGGATGGGCATGACAGGACACTCCTAATTGCCTTATTTGATGGAGGTGCATGCTATTACCCTAAATTAGCAAATGAAGATCCTGTCAAATATAGTCTCTTGAGATAGTTGAACAGAATTTGGCAAGCATATGGTCATATGTTTCATGCAGATCATATGGACTCCTATATGCAAATGGATTGCCCACAGCTGTGGAAGGATATGAAGGCATACAAAGAGAAGGTTCCAGTGGATATTTATGAATCATGGGCACCAAAGTATAGTTGTGAGATACCTAAAACATCATGGCTGTTGTCACTCTTTACATAGAAGTAAATGGCAAGCTGAGTCAAGAGTGTAGTTAAGATCTTTCAAAGATTTTGTCGAGATTGTGAATTGTGTACATTGTATGTCTTATTGATACATATTGCATTGATAATTCATTTTGCACAAGAACTACTTATATATATACTATTTGAGTCAAACACAAGTGATTGAAGCATAGTTGGCATTTGAAGAATAGAAAGCGCAGCAGAGGAATGGCCACAGGTACTCTACAAATGCCTAACCCCCTTGACCCTGACAAGGCCATGTGGTTGCAGTGAAGATGGCCACCTCAAAGGGAGTGACCCATGCTTTGAGTGTCTTCCCCCTGATGTATCTCAGTCTTACTTCCCCTGTTTCCATATACTGTACTTTGTTTTAAGATCAAATGTGACTGCATCTGAAGGCTTCTAGGTATGCCATCATGATTGGGATTATGGTTATTTGCAAATCATGGACAGGCCAATCTGAAGCTACCCTCTGGGATCACACACACATCTATGTAAGGACCAGAACCCTCACCTTTAGCTAAAACAACTGGGAAGTTGATCAAATTCTTATGTTTGGAAAAGATGTCTATGATGATCAAGAATACAAAGTATGTGGCTATACTTGCTACTGTTTGGCATTACTATACCATATCATTGACATCCATGGTGGTAAATGGAGTGAGGATCATCTTCAACGGGAAAGATTAGACCCACAAAAGCAAACTCATAGACAGAAGGACTCACTAATACTTCATATGTGCCCAGTTTTCATGACCTTGATGAATTTGTGTAATTTACCAAAGATGTTGGTCTTGAATGGTGCAATTTGGGCTTCAAGTTTATATCCCTCTAGGACATCACATTCTTTGACACTAAGATTCCACTCCTCCAATTCCAATCCTCTCTCTTCAAGTTCCTCTAAGAACTCTCTCTCCTCTAGCTCCAGATCCCTGGTTTGTAAGTAATCAAACTCACACACTTTGAGATCATAAGTGTAATCCTGAGCTTCCAAATTGAATTCATGGAAGTTACGGTCCATGAGCAAGTCACCATCAAAGTCCTGTAGAGTAAGATCATTGTTGTAGTTATCCACCCTGAGTTTGGCAAAGACAAGCATAGAAAGACCACTGGTGATGAGGATGAGGGTGATGGAGAATTTCATGATTAAAATGGAGTTGTTTGGTGAAGATATGAGAGTTTAAGAGTTTAAGCAGGCTACAAGATGTCAGGGTAGAATTGGTGATTACTGTGGGTGATTCACAGACCAGCTGGAATAGAGAATTGAGAATAGATGACCCTGCATATTTATATTCCATAAAGATTCACTTCATTTGTTGTGAAACAGCTTGGGAGCAATGGTTATGACACCAAGTCTTGAGCATATGGTTTTGTGCACTTGGCCTCCCAAAATTTATTCCATCAGCTCCTGTAGAGTGAGCAGAATGGCGAGCAACATATGTATCAAATAAGTTATGATGCACAGCCTTGCCCAGGCTTGTGTCTTTGAGCTCAATATGAGTCAGTTGCAGTCGGGTATCAGCTTGGATTATTGTAGAAGTCTCCTGATTTGGCAGAGGCAGCCTACAACAGCCTAGCTTGTCTTGAGAGAGGGTGTTTGTATGGTGACCACAAACATAGAGTGAAAGTGGTCACAACCCACATGTGGACATCAGGTGGTACTTGTACACTCTCCTCCACTAGCTCAATGTCAATCTCCTGCTGTTACTCCTCATTGTCTGCTGATCCTCCCATCCATATGATCTGATACCCCGAACTCCTGTTTTTCCTAGCCATATAAACCAGGTAATCCACTGCCCACACCCATCCCATCTGAGCCTCTCATCTAAAGACCATCCTCTGCAGATATGCCTCCACGCAATGGAGTGTGCCTAACACTGTCTTACCAACACTGCTGTTCACAAGCAGTTGGAAAGTGGGCTGGGCTTCTGCATGAGGAGCAATCCAGATATGTCTGAGTGCAGAAAAGCAGCTCATGATTGCACAGTTGTAGCCTCCAAGATTAAAGACCTAGCTGCAAGGCTTCAATGCTGAAGAAGGTGCTTTGGATGAGGAAGGAGAGCCATTTGATAGGATAGGAAGTGGCTTAATGGCAAAATATCTCAACCAGTTTGGATGTTAAAGAGGTAATGGATGATGTGGAAGAGGATGGGGTCATAGGGAGATGGTGGTGCCATCAATATCAATGGTGAGGTGGTGGTGGAAGCAATACTAAAGGAGGTGATGATAAGGGGGTCTGCAGGGGTGATACCTTGTTATTAAGTGGGTGAGAGAAATCTCAACTTGCATGTTGATTGACCAGTGACTGATCCCTCTATGAGGAGAAGAAGCAAATCCTCGAAATATAAGGTGTCGCCCTTCCAAAAGGAGTCATATGTTGGCAGGGTAACACTCACGAGCACCATGATGCTGCCATTGGCGAGCCAAGGGCTGAGGCAGCAAAATAACCCTAGATGGGGGGTTACTCTATTTGGGATGCCTGATATGGCTGAGTCTGTTGGGCTTGTTTTCTTTGTTTGTTCTCTATTTACATATGCACACTTGTTCATTTCTATGATTACATAACACTGTCTAATCACTCTAGGACAAAGAGCCCTTCGAGTGATACCAGAGACTGGATTTAGGAGCCTGCATGAAAGATGTACACACCTATGATCTAGCATTGATATGTACTTAGATTCATTTCAAAGAGTCTTATGTAGTTCATGATCGACAACCAAAATGAGCCAAAGTGTCAGCACTGCTACTACTGTGTACTACTGACAAGCCTCACTCAGCTCTGTACTCAGAAATCCGGTCCTGATACATCTAAATCAAGCTCAGTATGTCTATTTTCAGCTGAGGATCATCGGGGATGGTTCAGAACGCATCATAATATTTAATGCCTAAGAACCTGTATACCTAGAAAACAAAAGAATAAAATGTGCGAGGTGGCCTCACTTCGGTCCTAACAAGCTGGGACTAGAA
>JASFCW010000449.1:0-11134 GCA_036936985.1 Crucibulum cyathiforme
GATGTCATGTGATGTAATCTAAATATAGTACAGAGCTAAAAATAGAAATAGTTGTAGAAGATATAGAGAGCATTTTTGACACTTAGTGTATGTTATAACATGGCAGTCAACTTGGGGCTTGCCTGATATACAAAGGTAGAGGTGGTGACACACCATATCTACTGAAGAGTTGAGGTTGAGAGTGTGCTCTGAATTCAACATAATGCTATAGGTAGGAATAATAGAAAGATGTATGGTGGCAGTAGAGAGGGCAATATGTGTGGCTGTTGGTATGTTTTGCTCCTGACTTGCTCCTGCCATTGTGCTATGGATGGTAAAAGTTGGTAAGCATCAATAGGGGCTACCAGCATGCATAGCTACATACTTTATTTCTTCTTTCCAGTTCTCCCAAACCAATCCTACTGTCCTGTTGCCTTCAATAACACTAGCTGTATTCATATATCATTGTAGTTGTTGTTGTTGGCTATCATGGTCATTGCTGCCATTGTTATTGATGTCATTGCTATTGTCAGCCATAGACAATGGTGGTGAGGAGAAAGTGGGAAGAGGCAAAGATAGTAAAAGTGAGGAAAGATGGGGAAGTGTTTAGTTGAGTAAACAAACAGTTACAAGAATGACATATACTTAGTTACATAACAGGCCATAGTGTTTAGCAAAAATATTTACATTCAGTTTTTAACAATATAGGTTCTGTCTATCTCAAATATCCCCAAATCAAGAATGGATCCAACAATTAGTAGTATATATCCTCATAATGACATTCTATCCTTTCTAACATGATTGTGCCATTTGTTTAAAAATGGAGACTGGCTAGATGTTATAGTACTTCTTAGTATGAGGTCTTTACACTCCCTCCCTCTTTTCAGTGAAATCCAATGGAATCTGTGAAATCCAATCAAATCCATTGGAGTCTAGTGGATACCAGTGAATTTGATTTTGCAATCAAGCCCTATAAATACTAGAATCCAATGAAATTCAATGGATTCCAATAAAATCTCATTAATTCCACTGGATTCCTGGAATTTCCTAGAATCTACTACATCTGGAATCCAGTGGAGTCCAATAAAATATGGATGTTCCCACAACTATTATGTAATCAATAGTAGTTGAATACTCTAACAACTGCTAGACTGTTGAGAATACTAATTTCTTTTATAGTCAATATCTGTATTGGAATTTCTATCTAAGATGTATTAGTATATTATATTAAGATTCAATAAGGTTCAATAAAAATCATAGAAATCAGAACTAACTTGGTAAAAATCAGGAAATATGAGAAAGATCAGGGTAAATGCCAAATAAAATCAGATAAGTTCAAACAGATGCAAATAAAAGATGAAAAATCATAGAAATTCGAAAAAAATTTCGAAAAAATCAGGGACAAATTAGGAAAACAAATAGAGCCAAATAAGCTCAAATATATATGTATAATAGCCAGTTTTGGTTAATACTGGTTACTGAAATAGTAATAAAATTTGAAAAAACTTGATAAGTAAATAGAACCAAATAGAACCAAACAAGTCCAAATAGGTAACCACCAATATACTTTATTAATGCACATAAGATAGAAAATCATAAATTTTATTTGTATATATTTTATTTTTTCTTGATTGGTTCTATTTGGTTCTCCTTATTTTTCCTACTTTTATTTTTAATATTTTTTCGAATTTTTATGATTTTCATTAAAGAATATTAGTTAAAGCAGCTCTTATTTATATATGTTTGGATCTATTTGGTAAGACTTACTAAATAATTTATGAGAATATGAGCAACTGAAAGCAGTGATAATCATCATGAATTTGATTATATATGTAGTAGAAGGATATTTATTATAAAAGTTTTTATAATAAACTTTATTAGATTTATTGGACTTCATTAGATTCCATTGAAAAATCAAACAATAAATAAATGAGATCTGTAATACAGCTGAAGTCCAATTGTCAGAAAAGAATCAGGGAGGGAGCTCTTGGAGACTCGACCTTGCCACCGAGAGTAGCTAGACATGTACTGAGGGTGGTGTGTGTGAAGCAAACGATGTATTCAAGTTGTTTTGAGTGAGGAACAACTCACTGGAACGTATACTACTTATACAAATCAAACTGTATCTAATAATATGTACATGAGAGAAACACTAATAATAGAAGATGGAAAGTTCGGGTGTCTTGGTGATAGTGTGAAGGGATGTCACCCGTATGATCAGATCTGTCAGATTCCCCAATAGAGTTGGAGAATCTAATACTACCCCTGAATCTGGTGGATCCTAAGGTGGGGCATTAGTTTGGTGCCTATGAAGGCACTTGTCTCTGGCGGATTGGGCAACCCATCAGTGCAACTCAGTGGAGTCTGCAGCGAGAGCTGCATACTGCATAGGATGCTGGGCAATGGGTGGAGGTGGTGCATAGAGGTAGGGAAAGGGAAGTGGAACCGTGGTAATAGCGGACATGGCACATTGGTGATGGCTGTCTTTGGTGATCCGGCTGTTCGTCACTACCCACTTCCTCATAGCAGCAGGGTTGGCGGTGTGGCACTCATCAACTGAGTGACTGCAGGCATGGCATTTGGTGCATCTGGTGGGGTGACTAGAAGCAGCACAGGATGATGGGGGTGCTGTCTGTACTGACAAGGAGGCAAACATGAGGTTGCCCTATCATGGTTTGTGGGAGCTGGGAAAGACAATTGTTGAGGTCATTGATCCGGTGCCACAGCGAACGATCTATCCAGGTGATCGCCATTACGAGTTCTGCGAAGAGGAGGTTGAGCCAAGTGATGAGGGGCTGTAGTTGCTGTGACAGCTGAGGTCGCTCAGCTCAGACTACATCATAGTCCTCAAAAGCATGAACAATAAGGTTGTCAGCAGTAGCTGAGAACATAGTTGAGTAATGCTGGGTGACTTGGAACTGTCAGAAAAGAATCGGGGAGGGAGCTCTTGGAGACTCGACCTTGCCACTGAGAGTAGCTAGATGTGTACTGAGGGTGGTGTGTGTGAAGCAACCGATGTATTTGAGTTGTTCCAAGTGAGGAACAACTCACTGGAACATGTACTACTTATACAAATCAAACTGTATCTAATAATATGTACATGAGAGAAACACTAATAATAGAAGATGGAAAGTTTGGGTGTTTCAGTGACAGTGTGAAGGGATGTCACCCGTGTGACCAGATCTGCCAGATTCCCCGATAGAGTCATAGAATCTAACACCAATGGATTTCAGTAATAATCCAATAAAATCCACTGGAATTTTGGAGTCCAATAGATTCAATGGAAAAAGGAGGGGAGTGTAAAGTACTACTTATACGGTTGCTGAGGAGTGTCAGGCAGGATTTTATTTTGAGAATCAATTTCAAATACTCAATTGCTATACAACTGCTTCACTTTTACAAAATATATTCAAGTTTTGGATCTCAGGTGTTTGAAAATCATCCTCTTTGCTAAATCACCATGCTTTCATCGACACCAACTTCAATCAACTTCAGTCTTTTTGCATCATTTAGTCCCCATTCCTTTGTCTCTCCCCGTCCTTGTTTCATATTTTTATGCACTCTCCTTGTCTAGCTATCTTAGTTGCAATCTAGCAACTATTTTAGCATTTCCTCTAGCAGTCCTTTCCTCGACTATTGTCTCTGTCATGCTGTCATGCACCTGTCATCTCTTCTGTCCCTCTATCAGTCATTCAGCAACTCAGTTTTTGTCCTCCAGTTCCAATTGCACTATCTCTCATCCCTTTCCCTCAAAACCTCGTCACTCTATTAGCAGTCTCATTCCTAGATTATTATGACCAAAGTGAGGCCACCTTGCACATTTATTTCTTTTTTTTATATAGATATACAGGTTTATAGGATTTATTTAGCTATATACTTTTATCTACAAGCTGGTATTTAGGTTGACACTGTATGCATAGAATGAATACAAATATCTTACCAATGGCAAATATCATGTGCTGTCTCCATAAAAGGCGATTTTGAGATGCTGAGGTGGCAGTGCATGCTGCTGACATAAAACTTTCACTCACTTTTGATGTTGGATAAATTGTCCTGCTAAAACTCCCTAAAAGAACAATTCTTATTACATAAGACTCTTAATCACTGGTTCTCACATTCCTGAAGTCAATCTAATATTAGAATCTTGGTGCCAGTACAGCTCTGTTGTGTGCTCAAATAGTAAAGAAATAGAATTAGCTTTCCTGCATTAGTGTATGGTAGATTAAAGACTATCAGGTATTAATTAATATGTATTGTTGTTCTGATCACACTGTCAAAGTTCCTTGAGAAAATTGCATCATAGATCTTAAATTTGATCAAACATGCTTTAATAACTACTCAAGCATCATTGTCTGTGCATGTTTCTATCTATATGATGGTGATTTTAAGTTCTGGCAATTAAGCTATTTCTTAGAAAAGTTTTCAGAACTATTGTATCAATGTCTACTAATAACAACATGGAGGGAAAGAACCAATATAAAGATTGTTGTGAGTTAGTTAATATCCCTCCTGGATGCTTGCATTTAGTAGTATACTCATCTAGTTTCTGGAATTCTTTTTAGCACCAAAGGATGATTGTAAAGTGGCTGAATATTTGTGTGACTATCATTGACATGGTATTACTGATTGCAAGACACTCTCTAAACTTCTTCAAGTTGACCATGATGTGATTATGTTGTGTGTATTTTGGTTCATAAAAATCTTAAGTTCTATTTATCTTTCACTAAATCTGGCTGTCTGTTATATAGGGAAACAACAGTTGATTGTCGCTGAAAAGCACTAGGGCTCACAGAGAGTGGAATTACCACCAAAGTAACTCCAGATATCACCAAGTGACAACTTGTCCTTGATGCGATGGCAAAGGATCCAACAAGCAGGCATGGTCCAAGGACTATTAAAGAGACAATTGCCGCAGATACTGGGATACTTTTAACTTGGTATGTATTGCTCAAAATATATCCCAAAGAGAACTGAAACTTACTATGACAATAAATATAATTTATATAGTGACTACATAACCAGTGAAATGAAATGGCAGGTATCTGAGGCCTTTGCTGCTCATGAGCCTACAGTAAAGAAAATTTGGTGTGAGCCACTTGTTTCTTTGGGCCCACATCATGAGTGATCAGATGATGGTCATGATAAACTATCTGCAATTGGGTTTCTAGTATGGGGTGTTTGTGATAAATGGTCAGGGAAATGGTTGGGTCTTTGGGTCATTCCAAATAATCGGCTGAAGTTAGCCATTGCATTTCTCTATCTTGATTTAGTTGATAAACTCAGTGGTATGGTTATCTCTCCAGAGATTTATATCCTCAAATTGTTGATCCTATTCTTTGATTAGGAATGTCCATCCAAATGACAACTGACTGTGGAAGTAAGCTTGGGAAGATGTTTGAGCTTGCAAATACATTAAGGTGATGTTATAAAGCTTAGATTCAAATTTATACCATCTACTGATATCCATGGTAGAGAATTATATTCTGGACATCTTTCTATTGAAGAATTGCTAGCACATGTTTTTTCCTGCAAAGTATTCATAATATTACCATTGAGTGTGGATGGCTCCACCTTCATCTTCAGTGGGGTGATAATGTCAAGGTTTTTTACAATGCAGGTGTTGAGCATTACAACAACATGAATCCCAAGCAAAAGTGAGAAAACCACTCACACTTGTGATGATTCCCTCTGCTAATACTCTATCTTACAGCAAGCTTGTTAACTGGCTTTGGCCAAGATTAATTCAGCAAGAATTGGACAAGCTTAAGGAGCATTTCAACAACCATATTGTGAGATATGATGCATCAAAAAAGCTTCCTTCTGGCATGTCACCAAATGTTGTAATGTCTCTGTCAGAGGAAAATGGAGGAGTGAACTGCTTACAACCAGTAGATTGTGAAGTTATTCAGCACCTCAAAAATGAAATTGATGGGAAGGACTTGATCCAATTCGTCTCAATGGAATATGAGGCCAGGGCTATGGAGACATTTAATTCTTTGCCATATGCAAAGATTACACTTGAAAATGTTTGGGATATATTTAGTGATATATTACTACTTATATAGATTACATTTACAGAAACTGTTATTGCTGTTTGCAATATAGTTGGCCAAGCTGCCTTTTGGATTGAATCAAAATTTTGTGCAAGCTTGATATGATTTAAGACCCTGAATGGTTTACATGATATCTTGCTCAGAATTCATTGTATCTACATAAAATTAGCAACATTAGACAGAACTGAGAGTGCACTATCTGTATATATATAAATATTATGCATTCACAATTCTTGAAAGTGCAAAAGTGCAGTATAATTCATTACTCAATGCCTACTGGCACATACTGGTTTGGAACCCCAAATGCAAAATAGTTTTCATCACATAGGTAATATATTTATATCTCTGGATAGCACAGGTTTGAGCCTGTCTAATACTACAACTTTTATGTAGATATGACAAGCTCTGAGTGAGATATTGTGCAAACCATTTTGAGGTTCCAAACCAGTATGTGGGCATTGAGTAACAAATCATAACACACTTTCAGACTTTCAAGAATTGTCAAATGCCTAATATTTATATATATACAGATATCAAAGTCTTAGATCTGCTAATGATGCTAATTTTATATAGATATGATGTGTTCTGAGTGAGATATCATGCAAACCATTTAAGGTATCAAATCTAAAGTAAGTTTTTCCAATAGCTAAACATAATTTAAACTAATCTTAACACTCCCATAGTCAGTGAGATTTATGAGTGGAATCTAAATTGGGCCCAATGATACACTTCTTCTTGTGTAGTTCTAGTTGTCAGCAGACTGAATTGCATTCATGGTCCTTGAGATATTTACAAAGTAATCCAGGGCCTTTATCCCAATATGCTTGTGTAGAACCATTATCCCTAAATAAATTCAGCAATGAAGTAATATATTGTCACTAAAATCAATACTTACAAGAAAGAGTGCCCTTGTGGGTCAAATAATATCAGTTCTTTCTGAGGAGAAAGAACACCTTATTTTGATAATGTATTAGCAAATTTTCCACTGAATCAGATAAATAAATAAATTGACTCACCTTGAATATCTGCAAGCAATAGTGTACCACCACTATCAATCAATATATGATGGATATATGCATCAATAGTTCAACCAATGACATTGGTATTTGGGGAAAAGTCCTCAGTTCCAGAGAACTTGATTTCTTTATAGTGACCACCAATTATAAGGAGTGGAGCAATAAGGAAGTCTTTTCATAACAGACTCCTTGAATGGAGGGTGTTTATATCTGCCACTACTGAATGGTCAAGCAAGGTACCAAAAAATGGAACATTCCATTTAATAACTAAAGTTTGAAGATTAGGGCAGATAATATCCAAAAATGCGATTCATACCAGGTAATTTGACACCAAGACCCCCTCCACGATGATAGAAGGAATCCAAAAAATACTGAGCAAGAACAGTAACCTCCATTTCAGTACAAAGATCTTGTTCATTCATTTCAGGTGATGAATTGATTTGCTTGTGTTGGAATATTGCAATTTCAAGGTTATTCAAATTTCCCTAAAGTAACAGTTCAATATGGTGGATATAAATGTTATAAATTAAAATTAAAAAAACGGACCTGGAAAGCATATTTTGTGAATCCAGATGATAAATAGCCATCTTTGATCTCTTTTCCAGCTTTGTATGATTGCCAGTCTGATACTACCTGAAGAGCCTCACTTACATTGCTCTTAATATATGAGATAGCTCCATACTCATTAATTGTGCATATTGTCTGGAGAAATTCAAAGTCGTAGTATTTGAGTGGTATGTGGTTTGGAAGATATGCACTAACATAACAGAATTTTGAAGGGGCTATAGAGTTTTGATGAACTGCTGAAACAGGATTATGACAAATTGTAGACTCTAGGTGGGAACGCAGTACTGTTGAATGAGTATTTGATTTTGAAACACCTGTGGTTTGCTTCCTTTTTGTCCCAACAGATGCAATTTTATCTTCAGGTTCTGAGTCAATCTACAAGAGAATTAATATGAATGACTTTATTCCTTTATCATGTCAAATTACTTACTGAAATATCAATCAGTTGGGCTTGATTTGCAGGCTCATATAGCTGTAATCACAGTAGAACAGTTCATTTCTTCTCCAATGCATTAGCTAGTAAGTTTTCTTTCTTGAGATTGGCATAAAACTCATCAAGTGTCCCAGAGAGTATCTTGTCCTCTAAATGTACTGCAGTGGTACTTGTGAGCTGGACACTGAAGATGACGCTTCCCCTGTTAATATTTAATTCAGTAATATACAGACTGATCAAGGATGAAATTTTCATACCAGGTAAATGATGGTGTACACATGGGTGTTTGAATAGGTGAATTATTATATGCCAACTCTGCTTTTGTAAGGAGTGAATCAAGTGTGGCATCTGCCGAGTGCAAGATGGATGCAGTCATGTGGATTAAAGGTAGGTGTACCTAAAAGGATTAATATAGATTGAGGTACTTTGGAATAAAATATTATTCTCTAACCTTTTTAATCGGCTTCCCATCATTTGGGCATACATAAAGTTGACACTGTATTGTCATTGTTTCTGTGTTATTCTGCTTCTTTAGCTATGTAATATTTGCTTTGACAAGTGCAGCAGGCTGTATGCGGGGCTTATTCAACTGGTTTAATGACATGCTCTTTGCATAATATTCCACTTGAGATGCTAGAAACTCAGAAAGTTGAATGGATCCCCCTTTTAAATAAATTTGGTGTAAGTTAGCATACTACAAAGATTCATAAAGATTGAACTATCTTTTTTCTTAAAGAACTCTGGTTCTGGAAGTAGTATAAAAATTAGGATAAGAAATTTAACAATGAAAAACATACCTGTGTCCATTTGCAGTGCACAGGCTCCACAAACTGCATCCTGCATCATTGAGAAAACCACTCCACAGGCTTGGCATTGGTTTTGCTTCTGGAGAGATAGTGAGTTTTTGTTGGTTGAAGGTTCATGGAATTATCACTTACATCAATTGTTGCTTGATCTCCTGCAGCTAATCCAGCCCTCTTTACACACTTTGGGCAAGTTTCAACATCAGAGGCTGGGAAAATTTGGGAGCAAGATAAGCAGCTAGTCATATTCAAGGGAGCAGACAAGAAAACTTGAATATATCAATACTACATTTTATACAGAGAAGGAGGTCTGAGCAGGAAATTTCAATAGCCTGAGTTTCAGTTTGAGTGGCAGGGTAAGCAGGAAACCAGTGGTGACAATCTAGGTTCAATGCAAAATACATCAGATGAAATATAGAATTAACTTATGATATATACAGTATACTGTAAAGGAACTCTTTCTCCTGAATGTTACAGCAAATGTTGTGCTAAACATTGCACTACATGTTGAGGGCTCTTTTTCATAACTATGAGTGCAGCACTATCACATTTAAATTTGAATGTATGAACAACAGCAGAACTGTTTACTGCAGCCTGTGAGCCAGATGGAAAGTTGAATAATTGACAAACAGGAAAAAGCTGCTTAGATGGTCATTATCTGGGTATGATATGATTAGATTGAGCCCGGTAATGGTCATGAGAATACATGAGAATACATGAATATTCCTTGGAGCCTGTCACAGTGACGAGCCTTGCATGGCTCTGTACTCAGAAACTCAGTCCTTATGCTGCTAAATCGACTTCAGTATGTCTATTTTCAACCAGGGATTGTCAGGGAAGATTCAGAATGCATCAAGAAGCTTCAAAATCATTCCGAAATGTTATTTGAGCTCAGAACAATGGATGCTATCGCAAAGTACTTCATTTTCTTTGATTTGATTCATATTTTCTCATTTTTTTAGACAATCTAAGTATTTATTAGACATAGGAGTAGTTCTATCCATATGAATCGAGTTCCATGAGCGAGTCTGGTGTCTACAGCCACTTATGTTTCCATTTTACTTCATTTTTGTACATTTTACTTTTACTTTACTTCTTTTTGTTGAGACCTTTCTACATACTTAAAGACCATAGTTTTTCTTCGTAGTTCAGTAGTTCAGAGTACCCTCCCTCCTCTCCTTACACTCTGTACTCAATCGCTACACAACTACTTCGATTTTACATGAATAAATTCAAGTTCTTTGGGACTTAGGTGCTCAGTAACTCGACCTCCTCACTAAATCGCGGCGCTTTCGACGACAATAAAGCGAAACTACTTCGGTCTTTTTGCATCATCTAGGGCTCCTTCCGGTCTTTCTACGTTATTTTGTTTCATAATTTTCCGAGCTCTCATCGTCGAGCTATCTTAGTTGCGATCAGGCAACTATTTTAGCGTTTCTCCTAGCAGTCCTCCTCCATCTCTGTCATCTCTGTCATGCCTGTCGTGCACCTGTCGTCTCCTCCATCATTCTATCAGTCAGTCCACCCCTCAGCCTTTGTCCTCCAGTCTTCATCGCGCTATTTGCATCCATTTCCCTCAGCAATCATCGTTCTCTTAGCAATTCCATTACCTGATTGTTAGGACTGAAGTGAGGCCACCTTGCATTTTTATTTGTTTTCTAGGTATACAGGTATTCTGGGGATTATATTATATATATTTCTACTCTCTAGCCGGTGCCTAGGTCGACAATAGTATGATCAGAAAAACAATACATATTAATTATCACCAAATTGTCTTTAATCTACCATACACTAACACAGGATAGCTGATTCTATTTCATTGCTAACAGAGTGCATGACAGAGCTGTTCCAGCACCAAGATTCTAATATTAGATTGACTTCAGGAATGTGAGAACCAGTGATAATGGGGATAACCTTGTCCCTACATCACCAAACTGTCATAGTCAGTGCCAGTTTTAAATTTGAAATTGATTCTCAAAATAAATTCCTGCCTGACACTCCTCAGCAACCATATACTTAGCATCTTATTCAACTACTGTAATTAGGGGAGAAGTTAATAACTTTTATATTATTTTTTCTTCCTAACATACTATTGATGCTTGTTATATCCATGCCTCGTCACACAAACTCTGCACGCTATCACGAACTCTGCACCACTGACATACAACTCCACCCTTTTGACTCACTTCACCACTTGTCACTTGTGGACTTCCAGTCCCACCTCGTTATGGTTTTATCCTATTATCTCCTTGGTTGATCTATTTCTAGTTACCTAGTTCTCAG
>JASFCW010000450.1:0-11130 GCA_036936985.1 Crucibulum cyathiforme
AAATGCCGCAAGTTAGTAAGTATCACGCACCCAGAAGGGTTAGAAGAGGCCGCCAGATGAAAAACAGTAACTACTATCTTCACAGAGAAAGCCACAAAAGTTAACAGGCTAACTGTGATCATCCGTTCATTTACACAACTACCTCATCCTGACGCACAACTCAAAGCCATGACGCACGACAAAGCGGGAAAATGGTGGACGTCAAAATTATGATGTGCATTCTTCAATTCATCTACTCTTCATGCCGTCTTCTTCGCTCTTTGTCCAAATATGCCAGTTCCCACTCTCACAATATCGCTGCCAGACTTCAAAGCAGCCTCGAAGTCGCTGGACATGCCCATGCTTAGGAGAAGTTTCCCCGTCGCCTCATGGCCCCATTTCCCAGCGTTTGACTCACCGAATTGCTTCACCAGATGTGCGTGAAGCGCATCTCTCGTCTCTTTCAGCCGCTCGAAGTCAGCGTTCTTCTCGGTCTCCGAAGCGGTTAGCGACAGCTCAAGCGCGCCAATGGTCATCAAGCCTTCGAGCCGAAGTTTAGGACATTCTTTCACGATGTGGATAGCCAGCTGAGTAAGCTCGAACTCCTCGACGTTCGAAGAAGACAGGGGTGGGAGTCCAGATTTGGAGTCTTCGCCGGAAGTATTAACTTGGAGAAGAACTCGAAGAGGCGTCGATCGGTCCGAGGGGAGAGCTTTGTTCAGCGCAGTAGCTGTCTTTATCGATGCGAGTGTTTGAATTGAGTAAAGGTTTGGGATGGCTATCGTGTGATGGTTAGAGATCACGCTTCCTCTACCACGCTTCGTAAACTCATACCTGCTAGGACTTTCGCTTTATTTGACTGTAGTGTGCCTATGAAATGCCATCGTATTTCACCAGGTAGCTGTTCAAATATGTTGATGATTGTGCCTCAAGATAATCGTGCATAATCACTCACTACTGCAGCCTTGTCCTCGAGCTCCTGCACATAGTTTTCCCCAAAGTCCAACTGCCTGGCCTCAAAGCAAGCTAAGATATCTGAAGCGGGCTTATATTTCGATACCGCAACAAGTGTGGGCCTTGAGATTGTAAGACACGCCGCCTCCACCCGTGACCTGATATCAGCAAGAGACTCCTTCAACTCTTCGATGCGTTCAGCGGATGGCCATTCTACAGTAGACATTGTGTATTGGGCAGACGAGGTATATCGCAGAATTCCTTTCTGAAGTCTATTGAGGGCGCGTAAAGATAGTCGTAGATGGGAGTTCGATGTCAAGTGCATCTATGAGCAGCTTCCACAAAGAGCACCGGCGACGTGCTGGCGTGCATGTTCAACGCATTATCTTATCAGATTGAGCATGTGCCTAAACAATGCATCAACAAACGCCACACGATGGCGCCGAGTAACAACACTTGATCTCATACCGCCATCATCGTCGAAGATACGAAATCCATCGATTTCCTCCACGATGTCGTTCTTTCCTCTCCCACACATTGAGGATTCTCCGAAACGTATAAGAGTCTACATCGTTGGTGTCTGTATTGTGGATAGTAGACATGCGAAACTTGTGTAAGCTTGGCATCCATACTAGTAAATTCCGCAGAACAACAGCATTCATAGCTGCGCAACAGGTATGCCTATTCGATTTTCTCATAAGGTCGTTTCTCATAATTTTTATAGTTGGGAGCATGCTCGTTATCCAAACTATTTTTTCCCCGAAGTCGATCTGCCGAATTGGTATCTCAACATATCTACCGTCAGCCCTGATGTGGCGTCATATGATCTTGGAATCGGTTTACGAGGCGCACCAAAAACCATAACGCGTTACTTAACTGGTCCATTGGCTGGTTTATTCACTATCAAGTTTTCTGACATGGATGCGTGGTTCGAAGAAGACGAGCAGATCTATGTTCATCCCAGGGATCCTTATAAGGTACTTATAATCCCTTTATCTCACCGCAGAGCTCACCAATACGTCATCTCTCTCAGCGCGTCGATGTTTTACAATCTTCCCGTCATGTCCGTATTGAAGTCAACGGTATAGAGATTGCTAATACCCGCGCCCCACGGCTACTGTTCGAAACCGGACTTCCTGTTAGAACATACATAGCCAAGACAGACTGCCGTCTCGATCTTCTTGAACCGTCCGAGCTGACGACTGAATGTCCTTATAAGGTGGGCTGTTATTTGTTGTACATAGCCTTTCTTTGGCTAAAGGGGATGTTTGATAGGGCAAGGCCAACTATTATCATGTACAGCTTGAGTCTGGGAAGTTCGAGAACGTCGTTTGGTGGTATCCTAATACGACTGCAGAATGCTCACTGATTCGAGGGTATGTTGCCTTCTACGATGAGAAAGTTGACGTTTGGGTGGATAGCGAGAAGCAGGAGAAGCCAGGCTCGAAATAGCCGCCTCTGACCGAAACCAATGATCGTAGGTTATCTCTTCTATCAATTATCTCCCCAGCAGATGCTAATCACCATCACACAGCGCATTAATGCTTTTGTGTATACTTTACTTTATGCGTCGTCAATTTTAGGGATTTTTAGATCATTTTATTTTGGCTTTTCTAACAGCAAAGTAAAGCATGCTCTCCAGCAACTACATGACATTCTAGTCTCTGAGGATTCCAAATACTCCTGCTGCGATGGTTTAGTGTGTACTCTTCTGTCACTGAAATCCCTAGAACATAGAAGCAAAAGTCATTCACACGATGCCTTCGGATGGCTTCTATGTCATACAGCTAAACGGAAGACAGCCCATAATTAATTTTTGTCCCCACTCGCACAGCCTTATGCCGCGATTCCGTGAATATAGTCCGGTATGAACATTCACGACTGCCCTTGTGGCTAACGCTTGATGGTTTATATCGGGCGCAGCCCGCAGTGACAATTACACTGGTATATGGCTGTATATGGTCGTTCGTCCATTCGTCTCTGGTTGAATGTACTCGCAAAGTGTTTGTGCAAAGACCTGCAACGTGCATTGGCAAAATAAGCTCGGCGCGCTCTATCGGATATCATGTACAATGCCTTCGTTTTAAAGGACTTCTGCATCGACCCTAAACTACTATTTCAAAATAGACAAGAGCATTAGCTCTAAGGACCTCTTTTTACCTGCGGTGTGACGTTTTTGCCGAAGCTGTTGTCCTGGATATTAAGCTCAGCGCCTGCCTTTCACTTTTACCCATTCTTGGAGAGGATGTACGCAACCACATGATTCTAACTGTCTTATGATAGACGGGCTTCCTGATTGCGTACCCTTTCCGATGGCCTCTGTAAACACTATCCTGGGCCGAACCCGGAGGGTTGTTATCACTCCATCCGCCAACTTATCTCGAACTATCCTACTCTCAGTCTACTTCTATGAGGACCGCAACTCCTCAAGAATGAACGTGATCTGCAGCAACAAACAATCCAAAACAATCCAACTTAATGAATCCGTCCAAGTTCGATAAGCCATTCTGAAGAGCAATCAGCGGCGGTTGCACCCATAAAATATTGGCTTCGGAGCTATATTTGGCTGAAATCAGAATATGTGAGGTGAGTTTTGGTGCTCTGTGACTCGTTCGTGGGTCCGCCGGTACCGAGAATTGTTGCCACAGACATCTTGTTTTGAGAGCGAAAATCATTGGCTATGTCCTTTCGCCGCCGATAATTCTGCCTCATTTAATTAAATTTATATACGATATACCATTTATACAGTGGTTTGACGACTCAAAATGAACTGGAAAAATCGTTAGCTATACTTCAGTTTCTTCGGGTCCCTTGAACAGGAAAATGCTTGTTAGAATATTGACTCGGGACCCATCCCCTGGGCCCTTTTTTCGCCGGTGACAGATCTAGACATCGCCGACCATTCTAAGTGGGAATTTTTCTGATGTTGCTGCGGAACAACTAGACGCGCTGCGGGCTTATGTACACGAGGCTAATCAAATATAAGAACATCGTGTAGATCGCAATCGATTTAACACCACTCTCCTTCGTTTTCATCTGGCACCCTTTTCAACACTTCTTCTTCTCCCTTTCCCCCTTCTCTCTACTCGATTCAATATGGCGCATTCCTTTGCTCCGGATTTGCCCATGATCTTCTGCGCAACGACTACCGAGGCACCAGGACTTATGGTTACGACAACGCGCCGTACGCATTCGATTCCCGAGAGTGAGTACAGGCCCACGAAATTCGAATCATTTTCGTTGACGTTTGGCAACCTCCAGACTTAGAGGATGATTTCGGCCTGAAATGGTTTGATCAGTGCCTTCCCACCGATACAAGCTATTCCACTGGTTTCATTGCCCGCGGACATAACCCATTCACGGAGGACATTTCGCAATATATATCCGGTGTGGATATCCCTAGCAATGGGGATCTTTCTTCGCCTCTATCTGTGGCATCCGAGGTTTCCGATGGTGCGATCTTCAGCTCCCCAGATTCGTTTATTGATGGTAAGTCCATCTTTACTTTCGATTTCCTACAAGAAACACACGTTAATTCTTGTGCTAGCGACATCGCCGAGTTCTTCTTTCGGCCAAAACTCCCCTTCGACTTCCCCTTGTACGTTTTCTTATGGTTTTTACTATATGTTGGAATTAGGCTTATATTGTATATCAGATTATGGAGAATCGCCCTATTCTGGATACTCTCCTAAAGCTCTTCAGCACTCATTGCTTTCTCCACTGTTAGAAGACTTTTCCTTCCTAATGGAATCGTCACCGAGTCCTGTCCTTTCCAACCATTCGGCGGTCTATCAAGAAGATCACTTCCTCACTGCGCTCGACTCTACAATGACTGTTCAACCAGATTCCCTAGAGGACGCCACGGCACGTCAGTGTTTCGCTCGGCCCGATCTATCTACTATCTGCCTGTATCAGCAGCAGCAAGTGCATAATCAAATCGTCGCAACTCCTGAATATTTGTTTGGGAACGTATCTACAACAGATTTACAACGCTGCTATGCCGATGTTGATATGGACAGTCATCTAGGATTTCTTCAAGATTCATCTCAAACTATCACTATTACTCCTTCTGCTCCTACCGCGAGTCCCATTCCCTCGCGTCCACATGATCCTCATTTCTTGTCACCGGATTTTCATCGACAACAAAAGCTACCTCCCATACCATATCCTTCGATTTACCACCCTCTACTCGGCTTGTCGCAGAGGCCTCATTCTAGAAGGTCTACAGCATATATCCCCTCAGATTATACAAGACATCGCTCCCTCTCAAACATGCCTTCAAACGAACGTGAACCAGAACAACAACTCCAACCTTCCTCAATAAATCATCATTCGCTTGGTATTGAAACAGCCGCCCTGCAGCCCTCGACCGATTCTGGCTCCTCAACAGCCAATGGCACCGAGTCTTCGACTCGGACCCGCTCTAAGCGCCCCCTTGTCAAATCCATAGTTGGGACTGATCGCATGCGGGATGCTGCTGCTAAAAGACGCAAACGACCTGCCAAATTTGTTTGCCTCCTAGTGGGTTGCTCTTCGGGTTTTACTGCGAAGCATAACTGGCAAAGTATGTCACCATTCATGGCCACTCAGTTTCCTCGTTAATTCTTCTTTATTAGATCATATGCAATCTCATGCGGGTGAAAGGCCGAATATCTGCGAGTTATGCAAGTTTAAATTCACAACGAAGGCGGATCTTAAAAGGCATGAGAAAACGTGCAAGAAGCATCGAGCGTAGATCACCCTTTTCCGCTTTAACGAACATATTGGAACACTCTCAGACTATAATTCCCTGGACTCTGCAACGTATCTTCATCTCCTTTTGTTCTATGTCGTCTCTCATCTTCGTCGATATTGCTATCTCTTCGTTAACTTGCTCTGATTCGTTTTTCTTGCTATCTTTTGCATCCTTGCTTTTATCTGTAGCCATAGTTATCCCCTGTAGCCTTAGCCTTTCCTTGTAGCCTTATTCAATTGCTCTTCCAACATTGGATTGTTTATCGCATGCTAAAGTGCTGATTCGGCGGCAACGTTTTTCCACTGTTACACTCGCGGCCAACGATGCAATCAGGCAAAACATTTATCTCCAGCACTGGATATCTGGCAGCTCAAAGCTTCGCAGCCTCGGTAAGATCAACTGATGATTTGGGAGGCAGCCACGCTGCACTCATCAAAGCTTGCACAATGATTGTCCGACACAGCGTAGTCATAGTGCCATGAGGACAACACGCCAATCATTTCCGGCGCTTGCGTGTTTAAAGGGGAAGGGGAGTTCATCCTGATTAAGCGCTTCTGAGGCATTAGTATAAAATTCTACGAAGAGATCCCCTCTATAGCGGTCTCATCGCCTCTCTTCCGACTGCTATTTCTTTGTATTATTACTTCGCTCCCCTTCACGCCAGTGCAACAAAGCGAAGGATATACCATGAATATTAGGATGGACGACCCCAAACAAAGTGCCACTATGTACTTCGCAGCGTCCTCGAAGGGCACGGCAAGGGATGGTATGTCTTCTCGTGCACTGTTTCCCTCATTGTTTTATAGCTAACTCAGTTGTATTAGCAGTGGTAGCTAATCCCGACGACTTACAGCTCAGCCACCTCCTCCACCCCTTCGCTGATAGCCCTCGTTGCACTGAAGGTAGATTTAACGTTCATTGTACATGGACGTGTCTAAATGACCCACAGAATCTACGCTGCTCAAGGGCTCAGCTCCAAGTAATTCATATTTCTGGGCTACTCGCTCACCTGCGCGATTCCTTGAAATTCCGGCAAGCCCGTCTTCTAGCGACGACTCTAGCTCCTTTAGAGGTAACTCGCTACCTCTTTCCCACTAATTATTACTTATAATAATATTCTTTATTAGTGTATGAGGAGCTATCGCCGGATGGAACATCGTCATCAACCCGATCTCGTTTACTTTCTCTTTCACCAGGCAAGTACATAAAATGTTGTTTTTTTAATTCTGCGCTTACCGTGTAATTATCCTAGTTACTAGATGGTCCTTTGCGCCACCGAGCCCTACGCCGGACACAGCGGAATGCTTTGGCAGTACAGAGCAAATCTATCATCAAATCTATGTAAAAGCAACATCTCCAACCTCGCTCTCTCCTTTGCTTTCAGCATGCGACGTGAACGACACTTACCATCATACGTCAATTTCTCATAATCATTCCTTCAACCCTCCTCAACCATGTGGCGGTTTTCACGATTTCATGGAACCTCCTTCGCTTATGCCCCAGCATCATCAACTATGCATAAACAATCCCTCATCCGAATTCGCCTTCAGCGACCAGCTTGCACATGCTGGGAGAGAAAATATGAAATACGACGCCTCAAACATCTCCTTAAACAGCCATATTTTTTCGTATGCCGACTCCTACGCAATGCATGGGGATTCTCCTCCAAGCATCATGGTTTACAGCTCTACTCCAAGCCCGCCTGGCTCACCATCTCACCCGTCGCATTTCGAGGCGATCTACTCGGAAGCACATACACAGCCTTCTCTTCCGGCGGAGCAATCGCCTCACGACTCCGATGTTGTCCTTGCGTCGTCTTCTCCGGCAACAATGGGTCTGGTGAATAAATCTGTAGGTACCGTCGCCATGAGAACAGCAGCGAAGAGGCGCCGTATGCTCGCCAAGAACGACAAGAGGCCAATTTTTCGTTGCAGCATTGAAGGCTGTGGCTCCACGTTTACCGAATCACACAATCTGAAAGGTTAGTTATTGTTCGCGATTCACCCTCATTTAATGAAATGAAATAAACTTCTCTACAGGGCACATGCGGGCGCACAGCGGCATAAAGGACCAAATTTGTAGCATGCCAGGGTGCAATGCGGCGTTCACCCGACGATCCGACTGTACAAGACACGAAAAAAATAGACATAACATACTCTCCAAGCGTAAACGGGAGAGGAACTTGACGCCTTCTTTGAATTAGATTTGCCCCGCTGCCTCCAACCTACGACTGACTATGCAGTGAAGAGTTGTCCTTGCACCTCCATTTAGAATAAGAACGTTCTCCGGTTGATTTCATCCCTTCGCATTCGTATTTACACCCTATTCTTCTATTCTAACATTTCAAACTCAAGGCTATACATTATGTTGTATCTGGTTCGTAATTCTCATACTCAAGTTTCGTGTATTTTTAGTCGATAGATATTATGTAGCTCCACGCCCACTAGATTTTTATACGTATTGTACTTTGTAACCTGTATCCGTAGACTAATAATGTAATCTTATTATAATAAGTCAATGTCGATATCAAATATCTTCCACTGTCATCTTGCGAAAGAATAACTGTATCACGGCGGGGCTCGCGTTAAGTCCAGCGGCTGTACGGCAAAAAATTTCACTTCGAACCACATATTCTTTTTCGTCTGAGCTGAAACCCGAGTGGAAATGAAACCAACCATATGCAATAAACGTTCTTAAAGTATACAGAAGTGGAGTAGATGTCAGACTCTGGTGCATCGCCCAGTCGGCGGTACCTTTCCGAAATTGGACAAAAGGACGGGAAGACATGATTCCTGACAGCCATATAAAATCCACTTCGATTGTGTCTGGCGAGTTATTAGAGATGAAAATCATTAGTAAAGATCCGTATGAGTCATTCCTATCAGCAAGAAGAGAAGTCGAGGTCCGGTGGGAATACTTTGCCTCATGTTTAGCTATAGTTTCAGGGATTGTCTTGATCGTCTGAATTATAACTCAGCGCCACACCAGTCACTCTAAAATTTGGATCCCCTGGCCAATTCAATGTAACGCGGGATTATCTCCGACTGACCGGAAAATAACGCTCTATAATTGGCGAACTACTATGAACGCGTCGACGTCGGTTAGTTCGGTGCGCACACGAGTGAAAGTGCTTCGCAAACTCCGAGGAAGTGATTCGCGGGAGAACCCCAAAGAAATAGATTTATCCACGCGAGATGTCGAGAAGAAAAGTTTTTTCTTGGCTCCTTCCTGGAGGAAATTATCGTGAGGGTTTCAAGATTTAATTTGATAACTTGAGTGATGCCCTCCCTCGCGTTCTCCCACATGCCCAAGAATAGAACTCTCGTAACAACACGTTGTTCCCCGTCCTCAAAGCGCACTAGCGGGCGTGTTCCTGTCACGGTCTGTCGTCTAGGGCGATACGCGCTGTGCGGGGCACTGTCTTCTTCTGAGAAACCTCACCTCACATTCGTTTCCTTCCAAGAGAGTAATCGAGCGACGTCTTGTTCCCGATATATCCCATTACGGGTCCGACCCTCCGAATTTGGCCAGTCTGGCGTTCGTGATCATCTGAGGTTTACCAAAGTATTGTTTTTGAATGTAAGAACGACGAAGGATCATTCGGCACGCAAGAGACCCGATCCGAAGTCGCGTTATGACCCATTGATGAACAAGAGTGAGGAGCCTGTCGTAGATTTTGCGGAATATAAAGGCGCTTAAGCCTTGACGCGCCACCGAGCACCTGTGACCCAAGTAGCGCTGGCGTGTATTAGGAAAGTTCCGAAGATTCAGTCGTGTGATACACATGGACGACTACGAGGCGCTGAAGTGGTATAAATGATTTTGTTCTAGTGGAAGTTCGAAAGCGCTTCAGCAGTGTTTTGAATTCACGTCAAAGTCATTGCATTGGTGGACTTTAGCTTTATAAACTAATACGTACAAGCAAAGAACAGGTAGTAGTTCCGATTAGGAAAGAATACGGGAAGCGCGATCACGTCATATAGCCGCTTTAAGCTCTGATGAGCGCTGAGGCCCTACACTGATTCTTTCATCTTGCATGACACCCTCCGACCCTGTGCTTAGTTCTACTGTCGTAAAAAAAATCTAACCTCACTATCTTTTTATGTCTTTCGCATGGATCAACTCCAGTGCTTATCTTACTCAGCCCCGCCTCTAACTGAGATTCATAAATCCAGATCGCGACACATTTGCACATCAAGTTTAAAGTTTAAGCCTTCGATAGATGGCAAAGGGTCGCACATCCTCACCTCCAGCACGCTGCTTCCATTATTTGCCTAGAAATCTTCGTGATATGACTCACCACCCTGGAACATTACACGTGTATTGATACGCCCACTGGCTGCGTGCACGGACGGGTCATGATGGCGATGATTGCGTGCATATACCCTGCCTGGAGGTGAGATCCATCCTTTATGACATATGCTTTAAAGCTCTCTGTAGAATTTTCGTAAAGAAGCAGATAGGTACGAGCAATCTCATCATTGACATATAGAATGGCACGGCTGTACGAGACTGCTCATGCCGTGCCCTCACAACATCCATCCGTCGACAGATATACAAGCATGAAGTCTTCTTGTCTATGGTATGTTTCCACCAATCACCCCCTCGTATAAGTGGGAGACGTACCACACGACGATGAACTTTCTCGCTTGTTATTGGCTTGATCATCCCCGGCTAAATATAGTTCCTCCGATAAGGACCTCCTTCCCCAGTCCCAACGAGAATTGTGCCAATCATGGGAGCTCGCTCATCGAGGATACACTCTGGACGCTGTAAGCTTGGGCTCAGGGATGGTTTCTGACTGCGGTAGATATTTTCATCCATATGCTTTAGTGAAGAGGCTCGCTCAGCTGACGTTCGGTCGGGTTCACAAGTAGGGTCACCGGACCTCGTCAAGCTATTGGCGCCGAAGTGACAATGAGCCACACGCCATTCAGTTCTTGCCGACATTAAGCTTCCGTCCCTGGCATCGCAGTGGCCAACGCATCCTTCGGTAAACATTTCCATTCCATAGCTACGCGTGCTGTAAAGAAAGCTGTTAAGCTTCACAACAATTCCACAGGTGCAACTAACCTCCCACTGGGAAAGGCGGCTGGATTATCGCCGCACTTTAGCCCGCTAATAACGCCTTGTAGCCTGAGAATGCCCACACTGTCCCCCGGGAGGAGTGTCAGCCGATAGCCCGAGTATGCTCTCGAGCAGCCCCAGTTCCGAATTGAGGCATTGCCACTCCTGACTGTACGTGCTATCAAATGCTTAGGCCTTCCGGCACGCGGATGATTGATCCCTGACTTTCTCTTTGCTTCCACGACGATTCGCTCTCTCGCAGCGTGTCCTTTTCAGGACCTCCGTTGCGGAAGAGCTCTCGAGGGTTCGTAGATCATCCGGAGGCCATTCTCCCTGGTGCAGATCAGGCTGGTAAGTGCCATCATATCGCAAATCAGAATTCGCCATTGGAGAGT
>JASFCW010000452.1:0-11125 GCA_036936985.1 Crucibulum cyathiforme
CAGAGAATACTATAGCCTAAATTAGATTGACATGTGTAAAAATAGCCTATTTACCTGCAGGTGACCCATGGCATTTGCACATGTTTACCCGTATCCATGGATAACATGCAAATAGCTGCAAGATGGATATTTACCCATATTTTCCAAATCCATGTTTGTCTCTAATCCAGACCAAAAAGAAGTTCTTCAAGGAGTATCTTGAACAAAAGGTAATATTATACTACTCCATTTCAAATATTTGATTTAAAAATCCTTTAGGTGGTATTTTGCATGGAAAAGCCATGGGAAATGCTGTCAATATGGCTAACTTTGCTAATATGCAAGACATTGAGAATATGGATCAAGTTTTAGTCTCAGAATTTGGTAAAATCAAGTTATATATATCAGTTCAAGATCCATAAATCTACTAGCTGCTGAGGCCCACTTTCTACAACAATTAAGCTAGTTTTGGAAATTCTTGAAATAAGATATCAGCCTATCAAAAGTAAGTGATTATTTAATAAATCAAACATAATAATTAAGTGACTTTTTATTAGATTTGGTTGCACAGCCCCTGCACTGGTTTGATAGCTGTATAGTTTGAATTGGTTTAATAACTGCTTTTCATTATTTCATTATTTATTTGATTTTATAGCATTTGAGCACAGCTTTGCTGTGCTTTATAGTAGATAAATAGCTACCTTGTTCATTGGATTCTATAATCAATTCTGATCCAATTTTGTATCTGTGTCTATGTCTGAGTCCTCATCCACTTCTCCTCTCTTTCAATCTTAACAGTTTTAATAGCTCCAAACCAGTATCTATATGTTCTTGATGATAAAGAACTTTGGGTAGTAATGGGGGATTATAATAATGCTTTAAAGGAAAACACTTGAATTAATTGAAAGAAAACAGAAAACAAATTTTCTTTGACTTTATTAGTGATATCTCTGTTCCCTTTAGTCCAGTTCTAATATTTATTTTTAGAGTACCTTCAACCACACTCTTAATCTAGGTTCTAATTTTCTGGCTCCCAACAATCCACCACTCAGTAACAAAAATCTACCAAAAATATCTAAAGAGCAGTTTTTGGAGCTTCTTGATCTTAATATTGATTCTGTACTAGTAAATTATAAACTCTCTGATAGGGACAGAAATATTCATATTGCCTATCAGAAGTATAAGGCTATTATTATAGAAATTGGGGGTTATACTGATGCTAAAGTCAAACATGATGGATGGCCTTCACAATTCCAGAACTTAACTGAAACTGAAATCATTCATAAGTTTATTTCCAAAGCATCCTGACATAACAGCAATAAATATTATAATAAGGCAACTGGCTTTGTAATTATGTATGACTGGCTTCAGGATAATAATAGTGCTCTGGGAGATATTGCAGTCTGGGATTTTGAAAAGGCTGTCTATATATTTCAGGATTTTGAGCTTTGGATTGCTGAAGCTGAGGGTAATAAGGAAAAAGAAGATGCTATTGCTGCTGCTAAAAAGAAGGATGAAACTGCTGCATTATTAGGTACCACTTCACTTGCAGTTACCAAAAGCCATAAAAAGAGGAAACAATCAAAGTAAGTAGAACATAGCTATATTCATGTTCTTTTTTTATATCTTCATTTCATAATATTAGTAGTTTATTATCTGTGTTTCATATCTCTAGGAATATTGATTTTATACTGGACTTAAGTATTACTATGATCTTAACTCTGGCTATTTTAGGTTCTCATATGCTCTGTTACTTTAATATGCTTATTACTTCAATTCTAATGCTATTTCTTTTCATGTCATATATATATTGTTAAAATTGCTCTCTGTCTTCTATAACTTTATCTATTTTTAGCTCTGTACTATATTTAGATTATATCACATGACATCAGATCTATCAGATCAGATTCTATTTTTAGACTACTGATCTCTTCTCCTGCCTGTCAGGATCCTTATCATAGTTATATATAAATCTGGAGTTCTAGGATTGAGTCCCCAATTACTCACTTCCTGAACTTCAGATAAGATTTACTTACTTCAATTATATATCAGTTACTCACTTCCTGGACTCCAGACTAAGATCCTGAGTGCATACTCACTCCTAAGCATGTCCAATTTTAACAGGTTAGGAGCCCCGCACTCTAGGTGCTACAGTTTAAGTTTCAAGTGTTTTGAACACATTTTGAGCTCTGTATGAATGGTTCTGTTAAAAATGCTCTCCATATCTTTTATAACTTTATCTATTTTTAGTTCTGTACTATATTTAGATTACATCATATGACATCAGATCTATTATTAGATCTGATTCTATTTTAAGACTACTGATCTCTCATCCTGACACCTATTAGGATCTTTATCATAGTTGTATATAAACCTAAAGTTCTAGGATTGAGTCTCCAGTTACTCACTTCTGGACTCCAGGTAAGTTCCCCTACTTTCAATATATATCAGTTACTCACTTCTGGACTTCAGACTAAGATCCTGAGTGGATACTCACTCCTAAACACATCCAACTTTAACACTCTTATGATTGATTTTAGTTTTGCATAGCTTTTCTATATCACCCTGTCTAACATTCTGCTCCCTTCATTCTGTTACAATCAATTTATTAGTCTTTACAATTCTATCATCACAGCCTCTTACATCATGCCACCATTCTGTCTCTTATTCATCCCTAGTTATCTTCCATAGTATAAATGCCTTCCACTTATATCCTCTGATCCTCAGTTTGAATATTAAAGTTAAACCACTCTACTCTTTATCTATCTTGCCCTTGTTATTAAGACTTACATCTAGTAACAACTCTGACCTCCCTCCAACTTGCCTCTGATTTCTTATTCAAACTCCTTACAACTACTAGGACACAGAATAGATTGCAAAGGGTGCAGCACATAAGCTGAAGCCAATGTCTGTACAATTTATCCTCCATCCACCTCTGATAACCCTTTGCTTCCCTCTGACCATTTCAAGATTTGACATATGCAGAGAATCAGTTGAATGCAAAGATCAAATCACTGCAGGATGATAAAGGTGGTGAATACATGTCAAATGCATTTCTTAAATTCACAGATAATTGTGGCATAATCCAGACACTCTACTTATAACCATCCCCAACAGAATGGACTTGTTAAATGAGCTAATTGCACTATGGCAGATGATTGCACTACTATGCTGACTGAAGCTTGTTTGCCTCCTAGTTTCTGGAAATGCCTTGCAGCTCAAATCTATATCTGGAATTGACTTCCTACTGCTCCAATGCCTAATGCTATACCATATAAGGCTTGGTTCAAGAAAAAACCAGATATGGACTATCTTAGAGTTTGGGGTTGCACAACCTATGTGTATATATAGAGGGATAAATGCAAGTCTTGACAGCCTCATATGGAGAAATGCATCTTTCTTGGCTATCCTCCTGGATACAAGGGTTGGAAATTCTACAATCCAACCACCAAGAAGACTATTATCTCTAAAAGAGCTCAATTTGATGAGTGGTATTTTCTTAGCTTATCTCATACTAAGAGTATAGAACTTGTTAAAGTTGGATGCACTTAGCAGTGAGTATGCACTTAGCATCTTAGTCTGAAGTCCAGGAAGTGAGTAACTGATATATATTGTAAGTAATGAATCTTATCTGGAGTCCAGGAAGTGAGTAACTAGGAACTTAATCCTAGAACTCCAGATTTATATACAATTATGATAAGGATCCTGACAGATGTCAGAATAAGAGATCAGTAGTCTAAATAGGATCAGATCTAAGAATAGATCTGATGTCATGTGATGTAATCTAAATATAGTACAGAGCTAAAAATAGATAAAGTTATAGAAGATATAGAGAGCATTTTTAATAGACTCATCCTGATATCTCTTATTCTGTCTTCTGCCTGTCGCTTTAGCTCCAATCCAGGGCTTCCTCATTTGTATGCAGTGAAGCATTTGCTGTGCTATTTGAAGGGGACTCTCAACTATAAGTTGGAGTATAAGCATCAACCTGGAACTGAGCTATTTACTATATACTGTGATGCAGCACATGGAAATTGCAAGGATACTGGACAATCTACTGGATATGTTACCACTATTGGTGGAGGTGCCATTGGATGGTCTAGTAAGCTTCAAACAGTTGTAACTCTGTCTACTATTGAGGCAGAGTATATTTCTGCTGTTGAAGCTACAAAAGAAATCAAATGGATATGCAATATTCTACTGGAGTTTGGATTCCCAGTATCTTATCCATCCACCCTCCACATTGATAATCAGTCTGCTATTAATATTTCCAAGAATCCAGAGCATAATGGTTGGATGAAACACCTTGATTTGTGATTTTACTGGCTTAGAGATGCTGTTGAAGGAAAAATTCTCTTTCCATCCTTTATTCCTACTGCAAAACAAGTTGCAGATATATTCACTCAACCCCTTGTTGCTAAAGTGCAATGCTGTTGCAAGATGATAGGGATTTCAGATTAGAAGACATATCAGAAGAGGGGAAAGTATTAAAAATGGTCTCTATATCTTCTATAACTTTATCTATTTTTAGCTTCTGTACTATATTTAGATTATCACATGACATCAGATCTATTTTTTGATCTGATTCTATTTTAAGACTACTAATCTCTTATCCTGACACCTGTTAGGATCCTTATCATAGTTATATATAAACCTGAAGTTCTAGGATTGAGTCCTTAGTGTCATGAACTGCTTATTTTGATTATTTTTTTAGATTTCTTTTCTAATTATCGAACAGTTTCTATAATATTGACAACAAGAACAAACAACAGCTCATGTCTATGACATGAGGATAAAGCACAGTAGTAGTAGTTATTTCATTTCGATCTTATATTAGAAACATGCTTGTAACACGAACCGCAGTACGCAGCCGCAGTGCACAGTAGTTATATTACTTACACATGTTTCCCTCATTATTGAACATGACTTAGTCGCACCATATGTGCATGGCCTTTTAGTATATATAGTAGTAGTAGTACGTTCTTATTCTGTAGTCTTTAGCTGGTCGTTTCTTACCACCAATACTACTGGTCTCATACCTCCACCCCTCTTCTCCTCTAAGTTGATAGTTTGCATATCGACCTTGGCACTCTCTGGTATAGAGTTGTGTTGACGTGCCTGACAAAAGCTAAAGACTCTCCTCCACCAACCTTGATACTCAAACCACCTCAAACCCTTGACCCCACTACATACCCTTTACACCCCGTTCATCATTACTCACCCATCCCCTATTCTACCCAAACCCTTTTCATTATCCTCTTAGCTTGCAGAACAGAGAACATTGTGTAAATCAAACCAGACAACATAACTTTGAGAAACGTTGAGCCCGTCTCGTTGTAGTTGATCGTCAAGGGAGCACATTTGATCTTACCCGCACCATCCACATCATCCCTTACACCACCCAATGCACATGCCGCCTACCTGTCTATCAACTCATCACGCCCAGGGAATTATCCCCTGAGATCCCCGTAGTTCGCTACAACACACCCGACCACTTCACTGACCTCACCGACTACTCGCCCTAAACAGCCACACACCTCCCTACCCCTGAATACCCCAAATCACCATCCGAATCCACTTATGACCCCAACGATCTTCCAGTAGACATCTATGCCGGACGAGAACTTCTTGCCCAATCCAAATACTGGACATATTTTGTGAAAAGACTCAACGAATATGCCTGATCACCCAGAGCCCCAACAGGCTACAGTACAGAACGAGGTAGAGGGACCCCCTACCTTAGTAGACGCATTTTGGAATGTAGTCTTTGCAATGCTAGCATTGCTTAGATCTATGGTTCCATTTTGGGAACAAACCACAGTAGCAACCGAGAAGGTTGCACAGGCAATGGAACTATGGAACCGACAACTGGAACCCCGTCTTAGACCCAAAAAGCCAAAAGCTTATCACAGTGAAAAGAACCAAGTGGCAAACTGGATTAAATCGGTAGAAGTCTATTTTCTGCAAATGAAAATAGAAGAATCAGCAGGAACCGAGAGGATTAACTTCGTGTTAAGCTTAATCTCTGGAGATGAACAGAACCGAGCTAGCAACTGGGTGAACAACTGCTATACGATTATCATGCGAGATTGGATCCTCGATGATAGAGGAAATATAAACGATCCAGTAAAAGAAGGAATGGAGAACTGGAAGGAGTTTAAGGAAAACTTCTTAGTCCACTTCTCTTCCTATTTGGAACAACAGGACGCACAGGACGCCATCGAAAAAATCTACCAAGGAACCTGGAACGCAGACGACTTCACTCAGAAGTTTTACGAACTGGCCCAAACTACTGGATATAACGACGAGACCCTCATTTATAAATATAAAAACAGTCTCAGAAAGGATCTCGTACGAGCCATAGTCACTGGAAGAAAGAAGGTTGCAGAAATGAGCCTTAAAGATTGGATGCAGAGTGCAATGGAACTAGACAGAGAACTGAGAAATCTCGACAGGAAAACCCCAGGAAATAAGACAACTGGAAGCCAAGTTGCGGCACCAAAGTCTAACACCTGGACACCACGTACCACCAACACTCCGACACAGACGACACCCATGAAGGACCCTAACGCCATGGACATCGATTCAATGATGAAAAATGGACAATGTTTTAACTACGGACAAAAAGGACACATTTCTAAGGACTGCCAACAGCCTAAAAAGCCAAGGCAATATACGACACGAGTAGTTACCACAGACACACCAGTAGCTAGTACTTTGAACATTAGTAGCACAACACCTCCTGTAGTTTATAGTCCGGAACTGATGAAGATTGCAGAGCAACTTCTAAAGTCGGGTTTTCAATACGGTCAGACATGAGCACTAATGCTCTGACCCAGGACAATTTTTTCATCTCTTCTACTGTAGTCATTCCAAATATACAAAATGATTTATTAAAGAGACAGAGTGAATTGAGTGCAAGAAAATTTGAAACAGTCATGGTTAAACCTGGAAGTGTTGAATGGACGGTTAAACAGCTGAAAATTCATAAACCAGAAATGGCAATAAAAATACTCGACATGTGGGTCCACACGAAACAGTCTAAGGAAGTGTCCAATCAAACAGTTGAAGATCTCAATAAACTTTCAGATATAGAAGTCATTGAGGTCCTTAATGAGTTAAGACAACCTAAGAAGTTCGTCAGAGGAACAAACGGCCAATAGATGGATTTGGAATTAGTTGCCCAGACAATTGATGATAAACGAAAGTTTAAGCTCAATGCACTACTTGACAGTGGCTGCACTGGAAGTTGCATTGATGCAACGTTTGCAAAAGAAAACGGAATAAATACACGAAAGTACCCTCATCCAATTCCTGTTTACAATGCAGATGGAACATTCAACTCTGGAGGATCTATTACTGATTACATTGAAATGAACATTCGAATCAAAGATCATCAGGAACGACTTCATTTTGCAGTATCCAATCTAGGAAAGGCCCAAATGTTCATCGGTCATGAGTGGCTTAAACTCCACAACCCGGAAATAGACTGGAAAAACTCTAAAATTGAGTTTACCAGATGCCCTTTGGAATGCACACCTCTAGTTCGAACTCCAATCCCTGAAGAAGATGACGACATCATTGACATTGATGAACCTGAAATCAAAGACGGAGAACATCTCCTAATCGTTGACCTAAATAAGGAAATGCAGAACTGAACTTTTCAGACTAAATTGTCTAAACTCACTGAACAACAATCAAAGGCAAAAAAGACAAAAACCTTTGAAGAAATTGTACCAAAAGCTTATCATGAGTTTAAAGACATATTCTCTAAGGAATCCTTTGATGAAATGCCACCAAGACGACTATGGGATCACGCTATTGAGTTAGTAGCTGACGCTAAAGTCCTAGATTGCAAAATCTACCCTTTAAACCTAGCAGAACAGGGAGAACTTGATAAGTTCCTTACCGAAAACCTTGACTCTGGACACATAAGACCCTTGAAATCACCTATGGCATCTCTGTTCTTCTTTGTTAAGAAAAAAGATGGAACTCTTCGACCCATACAGGATTATTGTCGATTAAACGACATCACGATTAAAAACAGATACCCACTGCCACTTATTCAAGAGCTAGTTGATAAGCTCAGAAAGGCAAGGTATTTTACGAAATTAGATGTTCGATGGGGATTCAATAATGTCAGAATCAAGGAAGGAGATGAATGGAAGGCAGCATTCCGAACCAATCGAGGATTATTTGAACCACTCGTTATGTTCTTTGGATTAACAAACTCACCGGCCACTTTTCAAACTATGATGAATGTGATATTCAAACAAGAAATAGACGAAGGAAAAGTCATTATCTACATGGATGATGTACTTATCTTCACAGCTACACTTGAAGAACACCGTATCATGGTAAAAAGAGTTTTACAGAAGTTTAAAGATCATAAACTCTTTTTGAAACCGGAAAAATGTACATTCGAACAAACAGAAGTAGAATACCTTGGTCTTCTTGTTTCCCACAACCAAGTTAGAATGGATCCAGCCAAAATCCAAGGAGTAGTTGAATGGCCGACACCTCAGAACAAGAGAGACGTTCAACAATTCCTAGGATTTGTTAATTTTACCGAAGATTCATATTAGGATTTGCGCATGTTGCCAAACCCTTAACAGAATTAACTGGAAATAATACTTGGAAATGGACAAAGGAACAAGACGATGCATTTGCAGAAATGAAGAAGCGAGTAACTTCAGCACCAGTATTAGCAATGCCCAATGACTTAGGCAAATACCGTGTTGAAGTAGACTCTTCAGACTTTGCAAATGGTGGAATTTTATCCCAACAGCAGTTAGATGGAACATGGCGACCAATAGCATTTATATCTCATGCTTTAAACAGCACAGAAAGAAATTATGAGATATACGATAAAGAAATGCTAGCAATAATGACAGCATTTGATAATTGGAGACAGTATCTCTTAGGTGCTAAAGAAGTGTTTGAAATTTGGACAGACCACAAAAATCTTGAGTATTTTAGAAAACCCCAAAAATTAAACCAACGACAAGCCAGATGGGTAACTGAAATGCAAGAATTCCATTTTACTCTCAAACATAAAGCTGGAAAACAAATGGCTAAAGCAGACTTCCTCTTGAGACGAGCAGGTCATGAGAAGGGGGTAAATGACAACGAAAATGTCATAATGCTAAAACCAGAATATTTTCGGCAACACGATGTCATAGGAATTGACGAATCTCTGATGTCTCGGATCAAACGAGCATCTAAAAATAGAGACAAAGTCATTGAACAGAATCTAGCAGTCAAGGAGAATGGTTGGAAAGAACTCAAAGATGGAACTATTACATGGATGCACAGAATCTATGTACCCAGAGACAAGAAACTTCGAGAAGAAATTATTCACCTTCATCACGATATCACCTTAACTGGACACCCAGGACGATATAAAACCCAGGAACTGATTACACGGAATTACTGGTGGCCTAGACTATAGGCAGACATCAGAAAGTACATTAGTGGATGCAAAGTCTGTCAAAGGACCAAGCCAAATCGAATTTCACCAGCAGCACCGCTAGTACCAAACGCAATTCCATCTAAACCCTGGGAAATAATATCTGTTGATCTAATCGGACCTCTTCCAGAGTCATTAGGGTCTAATGCCATACTTGTCATAGTAGACCGATTCACTAAAGCAGCCAAATTCATTCCAACGACAATCAAGATCACATCAATAGGAGTAGCTAAGGAATTCAGGGATCATATCTTCAGGAACCATGGACTCCCTAAACAAGTGATCAGCGATTGAGGACCTCAATTTGCTTCTCAATTTATGAAGGATTTATTCGGACTACTTGGAATGTCACAAAACCTGTCAACGGCTTATCATCCTCAGACAGACGGACAAACAGAAAGAGTAAATCAAGAAGTCAAACTCTATCTTAGGATCTTTGTCAATCACAGACAAGATGACTGGTCCGAATGGATGACACTTGCGGAATTTTCCTACAATGACAAAGTTCATATGTCAACTGGTTACTCACCGTTTTTCCTTAATTCAGGACAACACCCATGGAAAGGAATCGAACCTTCAGGAATGGTTAAAACCCAATCAGTACAGGAATTTGTAGACATGATGACACGCACACGTCAAGAAGCAGAAGCATCGCTTAAAATCGCTGCCGAAAATATGAAATGCTTTTATGACAGATCAACTAAACCATCACGGGAATACAAATCTGGAGATAAGGTTTATCTTGAAGCAGTCAACATTACAATGGATTGACCAGCCAAGAAACTGGAAGATAAACAATACGGTCCCTTTGAAATACTTGAGAAAGTCAGATCATCAGCTTATAAGTTGAAACTCCCAATCCAGTGGAAACAAAAACATCCAGTATTTCATGAATCCTTGTTGACACCCTTCTCAGAACCAACATCATCATTCCAAAACCAGGAACCACCCCTGCCACCAGACATTATTGATGGGACACCCGAATATGAGATTGAATCTATTCTAGATAGCCGAATTGATCAAACAGGACGTGGTCACAATCAACGACCAGTAATGAAATATTTGGTTGATTGGAAAAATTACCCGAAGGAAGCCCGAACATGGGAACCCATCAGTAACCTAGAAAATAGCCTTGAACTTGTGGAAAAATTCCATAAAGATCACCCTGCCGCTCCTCGATTACAGACACGCTCTTTACTCATTGTACCCAGACAATCATTTGAAACTACACCCAGAACCCCTGGACAACTATGGACTTTGTATGGACCTCAAAAACCATTACCAGTATCGCAATCGGAGTCATCGTCACACTCGTTGCCCTCATCGTCTTCACCAGCATTATCTATGCCACTCACTTCGCTAACCGCAATATACCAGACAACCCACTCAACGAACCAATACATCTCAGAACAATGGGAGAAATGGCAGCAGAGGAAACTGCTTAATCATGAGGACATGATTCTTAGAGAGGGGGTAATGTCATGAACTGCTTATTTTGATTATTCTTTTAGATTTCTTTTCTAATTATCGAACAGTTTCTATAATATTGACAACAAGAACAAACAACAGCTCATGTCTATGACATGAGGATAAAGCACAGTAGTAGTAGTTATTTCATTTCGATCTTATATTAGAAACATGCTTGTAACATGAACCGCAGTACGCAGCCGCAGTGCA
>JASFCW010000453.1:0-11121 GCA_036936985.1 Crucibulum cyathiforme
TCAACAGAACGGAAAGCCTCCTGCCATAGCTCAAGCTCAACGGATGTGTTTAGCTGCGCGAAGCGTGTATCGAGATGGTGCTGGAGGGTATCGGGATCCGAGAGGTTGATGGAATGCTGCTGATGCGAGTATTTTGCGACGTTCGAGAGATGCAGACGGAGGGTCTCGCACAGCCGGCGGAATTCAACCTTGCGTTGGTGTTTTAAGCAGAATTTGAAGGCTTGTTGGGCAATTTGCTGCAATAATGTTAGAATGCACGTATACCAATTCGAACGCGCGTATCATCTACTCACCTGGTAAATGACCTCCAACCGCGCGTTATTCTTCAAAGTCTCGAGAGATGTGCGGTAGCTCTCCCACAAGAACTTGAGCCAAGGAGTGACAAGAGCACGGTCGGTACGGTCCTTGCTCTGGTCGCCGCTGACAGCACTGAGCAGGATGCTCTCAGGAGTCTCGCTCGCCTCCAAATCGTCGACATCTACCGCAGACTTGACCGCGGCCTTCTCCTGTGCCTCGCGCACTTTTGCGTCGGCCAACTGCACGAAACGGGTGATGACAGATTCAATGCTTTGAACACTGGTGTTCTGAGCAATATTTTTGTATTGCATGAGCCCCTCCTTGGCAGTACGGCCCTTGCGCATGTCAACGCACAGCTCGATGAAGCGGTGCATAATGGGTTCCAGTGAAGTCAACGGTGTCGATCTAAATCGTTTGGATGAAAACATTTCTGTTAAAGATTGCAGAGCAGCGTGTGTCTGGCCGACGGAGACGAGCCCCTCGGCCTGCTTGAGCACGGTCTCTGGTTTCGAAAAGGGCGCCATATTGACTGAATCTTTCGGTGAATATCGTCACTTTTTAGAGCTAAAAGCGTGCTCACTTTACGAGTTTGAAATGTGACTCGTAGGTCGCCTTGAGATACCAGGAATACGGTGATTTGCCGTAGATTTTGTGTAAAGTACGCTGACAGCGACGATAGTAAACGTGTTCAGAGGGCGGGGCCAAAAAATTAGAATTTGCGTTAGGGCAGGCTGAATCGTATCATGTGATGCACTTGTGGCACGCTTGATGACACAGAAACATTATCGCTCTTTTATAAAGTCTTAAACTGCAACCACCATGTTCGTTGCAAAGAACGACCCCTGTCAATGGTGACCTGCTGCTATTACATTCGGGGCCAAATATTAAACATACCCACCTTAGAATTATTCTTCGCTTCACCAAAAAGCTGTCGTCGCAAATGTCATTACTTATGATATATTGATTTAGCAGTATTCACAAATGCAAGAGTCGACTATGCATTGGAATATTACTGAAATATTGTTAATGAGTGTACATATGTGCATGATTACCAATTAATCTCTTTCATAAAGTATTCTGACTGAATAGCTAATCATATGTGCTGTTATAGATGATGTAGTTACTCTATAGACTATATACGGTAAATATCCGACTATATTCACTTTTGAACCCGAAAATTTGGACGCTAGATGATGTAGTCACTACAAGTTTCATCATTGGTTTGTAATAAGTTCAACTTCAGCACCACTATGGACTCAACCGCTCACTCTCCCCGAACGTTCCTCATAATGTCGATATGCCTTTGACTCCGGAGCAGGCTTTGATTTATTATCACTCAACGCGCTCCCATGGAAAGTTGGAAACTGCTGAAAGGCGTACTAATACTTATCTTTGGCGTTATACATAATATATATACGCGCAGTCAGCTTGTCATGCTGACCCAGCATAATTTAATTGCACATGGCTATTCTCTCATATCCTTCACACAGGTAAGAAATCTCTGTCATTCAGCTGTCAGCCTTACAACCGTACCTAACTTTCGTGCTACAGACCTATCTCATAATATTTCCGCTGGGTCCATCCATCAGAAGCTTCGCCATCCGGCATTCTGAACTTCAAGTTCCCGGCCTCTCAATGGATAGGCTGTGACGAGGGCTATATCCGTTGGCACACCCCGGGTCAACATTTCATTTTCCCAAGTACGGTGTATGTACTACATCAATGCTGCCATAGACAACTTGACGGAACATAAACTAATAACTGAATGATAGATAGCTTTCTTACTTCGATCCAAGCGACACGCGTCGAATGTGTCCGATACCTTCCTCAGCTCCTCCAAATAGTACATATGCACGGCATCTGTATACATCCAGTCATATTAATAAATGACACATTAACACATGATGAAAAGACACAGTGTGCAGGCGATGATATCGATGAGCTTGGCAGACCGACTGGGAACTCTGTTCCTCCAAATCGCCGCTTTTCAACAAAATTGCTTTCCATAAGAATGATTTTGGGGAGAATTAGTTTACATTAGAACATAATATTACTCGAATACAAGCACATAGTCTCAATTTCTCTCTCTTCAAGTTACTGACGTGCAACATAGGCGAAATTTAGTAAAGCCCCCAGCTAGGCAATTGGTTGACTCACTATTTACACGGCCGTGAATGAATCCTCTCCTTTGTCGTACTCATGGCTAGTAGCACCCCCGCTGGTTCTGTCGCTTTCATGCATAACCACGACATGCACCTGAGTTTTCTGTTCATCAGGCGATATCTCTGAAACCATGGTGCGATCTGCGCGGAGAAATTTCAATGGTATCGATCGTGTTGTTGATGTGAGTTGAGAATTCCTGTTAGCCTTCCCGTCGTTCCGCTTTCGGGTGCGTATAATTATGAGATTGAAGGCTATCCCGATAATTTGGACCTCCTGAAGCACCCAGTGAGTATCCAGGAAGAAATTTAAAAAATATAATAAATTAGCTCACAACATCGGTCACTGGGTACGCTGCAGTACTCCCCACTATGTAGACAACAAAACTAATGAAGGCCGTCACAGTATATAGCAGACCAGACTCAATTACACTCCTCATGACGTTTTTCAGCGCGCTCGGTCGATGAGTATAGCCTGTGCTGCTGCTATGGATTCCATATGCGTTGTTATCCCGATCAGCCTTCCAAATACGAGCCACAAGCAGGGCTAATTGATATCGTCATTAATTCTGCCATTGTATTAGAACATCGCGGCGATTCGCAACTTTACCAGTTGTTATGATGTTCAGAGAGATGGTGATGCTCCAGAATGCTGTGATGACAGGAGCTAGCCTACTGGAGTTGACCAGTGCCTTCGTATGTAGAGTGCTCTCGATATAGATTATGTATATCGTGCAGAACACCCCCCCAAGCCAGAGGGTAAATGAGAAGCCAGTGAGGAGCCAAGATTTGTTATAAACAACCCAGCAACGGTATACCTGAGTCAACAGAATATATCTCAGTCGATTTTGTGAATATGAGGACACTTAATCTCACCAGGATTCCATCTCCAATCATTGTCTGCACAACTAGTGTAACACTCTACGGAACTATCAAAGTATTGTCAAGTAGGCAATGATTCGAAGTACCTTCATAACGTTGACCCAGTTAGAAATATCCGTAAATTCATTTAGTGCACCGTCTTTAACATTCCCAAAAGTAATAAAAGCCTTGAGGTTGTTATAGAATCCAAGCATGAGGTCCAGGGATGCAAGACAAAGAAGTAGAATAGCGACGATGACCATCGGCCAATTAATCTCATCCAGTCGTTTCCATCCTGCTGGGGACCTGAGCAAAGCCTGCACACAGTAGGCAACAGTAACCAGATAAATCCCGTATGCTATGCTCTCAAGGAAGAGCCCCCAAAGCTGAGCCTCTGTTATGGGGAAGTCATCCATCGAGGATCCGGAGCGGGTGTGCGCAAGATAGATAAGAACCAAACTGCACATGTCCAGGCTTCGATACTTCTTTAAGGAACAAATATTGTCTTCCCGCATCTGTCGGAACATGCTTTCCCAATGGATGAGGTAATTGATCACCTAATTTAGAAAGTCCTAGCATGGTCGTTATCCTCACCGACGTACAACACGACAGATAGATCAGACACTGAAGTGCAGCACTTGCAACATGAAGGATCTATATTTAGCACATCCTCCCAGGGTTGTTAACTGACAGCCGGGCCGTGAGAACGCTTGACCTATAAATAGGTGCGCAATAAGCGATTAGTAGTGCGAGAAGAGATTTTCGTCTATTATTCTTTTAAGCGAGAAGTCCATGATTGCTGTTATAATTAAATTGAGGTGGATAAAAATATTATTGCAGCACGCCTATCTCTATTTGATCATTCTCAATTGATTATGGCTCACTATAAATTCAATGCTATTGCCTGTTTGCTAAATACCCGTCTCAAACACTACTCAAACCATTTACGGGAATGCCCTTTCTCGGTCATTGGGCCTCAGCCCCTTAAGACCTCTCTGACGGATCTCAGCGTAATATCTCTTATTGGTTTGGGCAATTGACTGCAAACGATCTAAAGCCGAATGACGCCGTAGGCATCTGGTAACGTCGTTCCCCTGATGAATATATATGTTTAATCGCGTTCAATATATATGATACAGGTCCAACGGAAGAAGATCGCCGAATTGATACATATGTGCTCTTGTACTAGAAGGATTTGTCCCGCAAGCTTTTGGTCTCTGGATTTTACCTCAAGGTCCCCGGTGATCAAGGATCTCATGGTCGCCACGGGAGCAAAAATCATCTTATATGGTACTGAGTTCTCTGAGGTTCTTATTGACCTTCTTGATTCAAAGCTCATCATTCCCGAACTATCAACGGTGTCATCAGTCCGTCGAGCTTCCTGATTTACCGTATGTTCTTGGGACGAACCTCGCGATGATATTCCACACGAACGGAACTACTTCCAGTAACCTAAACAAATCCCAGTGAGTTGTATTTAGTTTATATTCGAAGCAGATATACAGTGGCTTAAGGCTCGGAAATGTCGTTCTGATAAGCAGCGTTATACTGTTCATTTGATGCAATCGGATCGGCGACGCGTGAGTTTGCATACGTGTGGGAATAGCTACTAGTGCTAAATTTAACTTCCAATCAGGCATTAACTATCCCACACGCTCTAGGAATTACTAGTTTAACCCTCCTCGATAGCGTTTGGAGCTGAATAGTTCTTAGCTCTAGTTTATGAATGTGCTTAAATCTTCTTATTTATGCTCCATAGTTTTGCATTTACTGTCGAGCGTTCGAGAGAACGACTCAGCAGTATTCAACGCTATTCGTTGAATAATGCAGATAGCGTACGCTGGAGTTGCTCTTGATTCTGAAGAGACATGGACCGTCGACAGCAGCTTTCTGTAACGGTAAATACACTTTAAAATTTTTTTTTTTCGATTATCATCTGATCTATATTCTACAGACCTTGTATACCACAACAGAGTTATGTTTCTCCAAAATTATGCTATTTGTATAATGAGAAAACTAAATTTAAAAAATCATTGTAGCCATTTGTCTTGTTTCCAATTTACATGATGCTAAAATGCTCCCAAACAGCGCGTTGTAGAAGATGCATCTTATTGCTTCTTCGCGTCGAAGAATTAAACTCCAATTCTAGGAACCACATCATAAGTAAGCCAACTTTACAAATTGTTTATCAGTGACCATGCGTACAACCGTTCTTATCCCAGCGCCAGGAACCGACGTTCCTGTTACCTCACAGGATATATTTTTGAAGAGATTACACCCAGATACTATTCATGCTGTGAGCCGTTCTCGCACGCCGTGCTATTACCCTAGTAGCTCATCTTCGTGACTTTCGACAGGAGGAAGAAATTATGATTGAATTTGAATAACTAAATGTGCTTGTTGGTCATTATAAACCTTGTACGTTTCTGTTCGTTGAAGCATTTACTGACGTGATGTGCATCAAGATGGAATCGTTCAAAAGGAAAATCTTGGAACATTATTCAGTTTTCAAATCACGTATGTTCCTAGTGGGGGAATAGGAAACTCTTTACAGATTACGATCGTATCGCTGAGGAGCCTGCTTTGTATAGCGGTTAACGATTATATACAAAACTTTCACTGAACGTTATTTTCATGGAGAAAAGTAAAATCAGGACCGTTGGGTAAACTCACGTTTAGTAAATGCTGTAACACTTCTTCTGTAGGAGGGAATTGGTCGAAGGTGAGACTCCGAAGCTATTGCGGAAGTGTAAAAAGCCGATGAGTGATCAACTCGATACTTGGAGATGTAGTATGAGTCCATGCAAAATAGAGTTTGAAGTTATGCATCACCGCTGGCTTGGAAAAGATCAAGTTGCACAACATTGAACAACAACTCGGCATTAAGCGGTGGACCAATCATGATGAAAACGCTTGAAAACGCCAATGATACTTATGCTCACCTTGCATCATCTGTTGTCATTATTATTGTTATTCCATCTTTATTCAGCTTTCAGTTGTACCAAAGTTGTAATGTATTTCAGGACGTCGGTGGGATTCGGGAACTTGAAGATACAAAGCAAAATACACGATCATTTCGTGGGGTCGGACGCTATCGATAGATCCGATGGAAACGCGCTCTATCCAATCTCCATGCCATTCGATCAACAACATAACAATATACTTCCAACCTTTCCTTCATCATCAGAGTAGTACTGTGGAAGATCAGTGATGCAATTTGCCAGTGGGAATTCACCACGCGTAATCATCTTCGAAGCCTTCTGCGACATGCAAACGTGATACCACCGAGTCAATTCTGCTCTATAAGAAGTGTCCTCACTTCGAAATGCTACTACTCTATCAGACTGTCTATCCAGATCACCATGGCTCATTTCATGCATGATGTCCTAGCATCCCTCGTGAAGCATTCATCATTGCCCCTTCTTAAACGATTCACAGGCTCTCCCACTCGTCCGTCTTGGGAGTCCATTAGCTATGGGGAATACCTAGTCGATCTCGAAAAGATGGCAGCCTACTGGTTTGATCGACTCAGTTCTCAAGGCGTTAAAGAATCTGGTGTTGTGGGGTTATGGTAATGCGTTGCAAACTCAGAAGGTATGACAACTTGAAATAACTGTTTACTTGCGATATAGGCTTTCTGGTACATCTCCCACCGATTTAGTGCACCTCTACGCTATTTGTAGGGCTGGATTCATCCCACAAGTATTCAGTGTTCGCTTGGCAGCCCCGGGACCAATCGCAATTAACAAGCTTCTGAACGCCTGTGGTGGAGCGGTTCTCATTCATGACCAACAGTTTTCAGAGATTCTCACAGATTTCCCGCTTGCCAAGTTGGTTGCACCGGACATTTCTACTGTGAAATCACTTTCTATTACGCTACCAGAATTACCTCAAGTACAAGGAAGTGATGTTGCTATGATATTCCACACCAGCGGAACTACCTCAGGAATGCCCAAGCCTATTCCAGAGACACATAGCTGGCTCACTTTTCAGGCAAAAGTTCAATGGCCAGGAGCATGGCAAGGGAAGTTGAAAACCCAAGCAACCTTCAACAATCTGGGAGCATTCACCGCTGTTGGATCGGCTACTTGTAAGAACATTCTTAATCGGTGATATGTTTGACTCATAAAATATACATATTTTAGGCATCAACTATCTGTCTTGGTCGGGACAATGCGTAGTTCAAACTTCAGCGACAAATTTTGGCGCTGACGAGTTATTGGCAATGGTTCGTGAATGTGGGCTCAATAACCTACTATTATATGCCCCCTGGTTCTCGAACCTTTTATCCATCGCTCGCAAAAATGCTGAAGTTCTCAAGGCTCTTCGTGGAATGGCACAAATTGCGTATACGGGTGCAGCACTCAATCCTGAAGACGAAGCTTGGATTATTGAGCAGGATCTACCTGCAACGGTACGTTTTATCTCCGCCAAGTTACGCACACATTCCTAATGAATACTCACAAGGCATTATATGCCACCACAGAATCTGGTACGTCATAACATTGTTTGCATCGTTTTCTTCTTTGAATTAATATAATACATATAGCCATTTGCCTTATTTCAGATCTGTCCGACCGACAATCGCTTCCTGCGATGCGTGTAGTGAAAGGAACGAAATGCCGCTTTATTCCGGCTTCCTTAGACACGTCCGACTTGGATAGCAACTCGGAAAAGCGATCCCGTGGAGGAAGATTGTTTGATTTTTTTATCCCAGATGATGCATCTAACTGCCCACATCCATCTGTACGGAATCGACCGGATGGTCATATAACTGGGGATCTTTTTGAAGAAATTCAGCCAGGATACTATGCCTTCCGTACGACTTCATAGAGTATTCTGGTGAATGACATGCTCATTTTCCTTGCTGATAGGAGGAAGAAATGATGATTGGATCCGTGTATCCAACAACAGATACTTTTGCGATACAAAGTAGTAAATTTCCTTCTTTGAATTGAATGCTATTAACGAATACTTCGAACGACAGATCCATCGAGGACAATATTCTGAAGACGTGCTCCGATTTTGTTCAGAACTGTGTACTTGTTGGACACTACAAGCCTCGTTTAGTCCTCTTTGCGGAACCATTTGTAGCTATTTACGACGACGAAGAAACCCATGCATTCAAGGAAAGAATCTTAAAGCGACATTCGGAATTCAACTCTCAGTTGTACGAAAGTGAAAGAATTAACAATCCTCTGCAAATTGTTGTTGCTGCTCCCGGAAGTTTACCTCGTACCAAGGTAAATCGTTAGCACTCGTAAATTGATAGGTTTATTACTGACAATATTGTGACCTATCAGGAAAAAGGAAATATCAGGTAATCGTTTATCCTTATTATACGAACATTTTTGGATACTGATTTTAACAAATATTATCTTACCAGACGCAAAGCGGCGGAAGATGAACATGCCGAATTACTTAAGTCTATTTACGAGAAACTGGAGGTATAAACATGACCTTAGCACGTACATAAACACTTCAATGCTTATAAGTCAAGATATCATAGAAATACTACTATACCTTTGCACATGTAAGAACCAGTAAATCCTAAAAATCAGGAAGGTCCGTCGAGGAATTATACACAGTATGATTTATAGTATAAGTGCAGAGCAAAGTTCTCGCGATAAATGGATAGCCGTTGCCCACTCAAGAAGAACAGCTTGGACTCAGGTATTGTTATTTCAAGAGAACCTGAATAGCTGTTTCGACCGCTTATAATCTTCATTTTGACTGTTGACACTAATTACAGTATAGTTTTGTGCTGGCATTAGCCTGTAACTAGCACCACTAAATCTAAAGCAAGCGATATGTCTGTTATCACGCATGTTGCTGCGAAATATATATAAATTTAAAGAAAGCACAATTTCGACGCTGACCAGTTATTGTTCCCAGTCCCAACAGCGAGCCTGGTAACTCATGTGAGTAGGGCATGTGTTGCTTTTAGACCTGTTTTGAGTTAGGACAGCTAAAAGAATACGGATGAAAATCAAATTATTATTATAAGTAGTAGCGATAGAGTACATACTAAGTAAAACATAAATCCAGCAATGTCTATATCGCACATGTTCATCATCAAGCAGATGTGATCTTTACCCATCGCAGCCTGTTCATCACCAAACCCTTGGGCAAAACAATGAAACGCGTCGTTTGCTATCAGTAATGACTTCATCGTTTCAATGATATATAGACCACGGATGAGAGTTTTGCGGGACTTAGGATCATTGGGAGGCGCCAGATAATATATATTTAAAGCTGCAGTATTAGAACCATTTGTTGGAAAATAAAGGCATAGTCCACACAGACTTGAATACAGAGGACACCATATAGACCCCAGTTAAGCAAATAGCCAATCAATATCAGAAACCATCATTTTTGACTCACCTCTACTCTAACGAGCGGTTCTGCAGCTATTCCCACTTCCGGGGTGAGTCCGTCAGCATCGTAGTGAACTGGTAGCATTTATACACAGCCATTACGCACGACCATCCGGGTAGCGGAATCCACATGGGGGCATAGAACATCCTGTGTCTGATAAGGTGTGCTGAATGATAATTTCTAAAATTTAAACGCGCAAACGGAAGTATCACAAGCGGATGCAAATGTATGTACAGATCAACCATATCTACACGGGTTGGGCCGATGAACAGCTGAGGCTGAATGAGTTAAATGTCAAGCGCCGGCACGAAAATTTGAACGGTGACTGTGATTGAGTATTGAAGAGATGAGTAATAGCTGATCTGGAGGTCAGTGGTATTCCATGATTGCAGCGTGTGGAAGTGAGTGGAACAATAAAAGACTTGAAGAGACGTGACATATCGTGTAAACCGATTTGCGTGATGGGATGGTGTTGCAGATATCTTCTTGGATTACAAACTGAGAACGTACAAGTAAAACTTGAAGGCACACCGCATCTAATAAGAGTAACATCTCATAATTCAGCCTTTGATTGCAGCCTGTGTCTGGGCTTGTATTTTTGTCTGCATTATACCGACCAAGTAGTTCATATTTTCACGCTTCTTCTGAATAGTATCCTCCAACGTCTCGAGATTCGACCGAATGTAATCCACTTTGCCTGAATAGTGTTTTAGGGCCTGTGGTCGCGTCTGAAGGTCATGTAGTGATTAAGAATAGTCACACTAGGACGATGGTAACAAGCGTACCTTTTGCACGAAATAACCTGTCCCTACATCCACGATGACATGATCAGGATCAGATAACTTGCCAGGAACATAGAGGGAGTTGGTTAACGGGACAAGAATCGTTTTGCCTGCATCGTAGTTTATCAACTATTCTCATAAATCGAAAGACTTATGCACACCTTTATTCTCCGGTTTGACTTCGTTAACATTATCGATGCACGCCTTGAACTTAGCCTGTGCCTGCTTCAGTTGGGCGAACGAGTTGGTCAAGTGATTGAGTTCCTGCAGATACCGGGATGAGATCAACGAGAGAGGTAGTAATAAAATCGACCGCACTCACCTCTTCCAGCTGCTTTCTGACCTCTGAGAGCTGTCCCACGTCGAGATCGCTGACATTGACAGTCTGCGGTTGGGACATAGCGCGTGTTCGTCGTTGGTGTCTACTTACGAAGAGTAACGCGAGCGTGACGTCACGAAGAATCTATTTGTGTGACCCCGGCAAGATCAGTTCTTGTTTACTGACTGACGACATTCACGAATTCACACGTCGCTCATCGCCGCTGACGACGACGGCCCCGTACGCCGCAAGCGTGAAATGTCTGGAAAGGGGACGCAGGGGAAACACTCGCAAGATTTAGGTCCGTTCTCATCTTTTCTGACTT
>JASFCW010000454.1:0-11119 GCA_036936985.1 Crucibulum cyathiforme
ACTGCATTTCCATGCCTTGTCACACAGGAGCTAGAGAGCCGGGCAGCTGGTCTTGATTCAGAGGATGAGGAGGTTGTCAAGAATGTTGCGGCCACAGTATATGCAGGTGAGCGCGTATCTAATTATGCGCTATAGATTCTTAAAGTGGACTTCACGACCAGCTGGCTCTGACACAGTCGTGTCTGCTATTCTGTCGTTCTTTTTGGCAATGACAATTCACCCAGAAATACAGAAGCGTGCTCAGGATGAATTATGTTCTGTCATTGGAACCCGTCTGCCTGCTTTATCAGATAGAAATGATCTTCCATTCATTGTAGGTCTGCTATCGCTTATTCTGTAAAGTTTTAACAATGCCAGTTATTTCATAGGAATGCATCTGCTATGAAGTGTGTATCCCTTTTGTTCACGAGAGATGTTTAATGATCAACTGCATAGCTGCTACGTTGGAACCCTGTAACGCCTCTGGGCCTTGCACATTGTGTTATGCAGGACGATGAATACAGAGGATATCAAATCCCCAAAGGCACTACAGTGATTCCAAATGTGTGGGCCATTTTTCACGACCCTGAAACGTACCCAGACCCGATGCGTTTCAATCCCGACCGATTTATGAACCTCTCAGTCGGCGAGGAAAAAATTAACGAAAAACCAGATGCTGCCTTTGGCTTTGGCCGAAGGTTCGTAGTATTTCTACCCATAAATTTTCGTAATATTGCTTATATCTACGATACATTGTAGAATTTGTCCCGGTAGGCATTTAGCTTTAGACTTTATCTTTATCGTCGTGGCTTCTGTGCTTGCCGTGTATGACGTATGTCGTGCAAAAGATGAAAATGGTAATGATATCAACCCAGACGTCGAATATACATCCTTATTGCTCAGGTATGTTGCAAATGATATGCGTTTCTGGTTCTACTTAACTATTTCCAGTCACCCAAAACCTTTCAAGTGCGATATTCGGCCTAGATCTGAAGACATGATAACCGTTGTTACTCAAACGTAGAATTAAGCATTCATTGTAACATATTCTATTGAGTTTATCCATTCCTGCTTATTCTTGTTCTTCGTGAACCTTGGAGTAGAACTACCATATACCAGCAAGATCAACTTCTCCCCCAGAAGACCGTACTCGTTGCAGAGCTGTGTTGACCACAAGTACCCAGGGATCTTCATTATCGTCCGAATTACCTCGGATTTCAACGTAGTACATATCGTGAAAAGGTATAGAGTTTGCGAGCGGCCTCCGATCTATGCGAATAACATTTAACTGCAGACTGTTGAGATGTGACAGTAGTGTCCCATGGCGAGTTGAGTGTAAGGGCGCGGTCAAACGAAGTAGAGCCGCTCTTGTTAATAGCAAGGGCGGAATTAGCGTATTCTGCGAGCGTGTAATAATGTAGAAACGCGTGAAGTTTACTGATAAACGTCAATATAGCAGCAAAGCCAAAGGAGACGGTCGCACATACATGCTTCTTTCTGTATTCCTTCGCGCAGAACTTCTAGTCCCTCAAAGATGTTGGCGCATATTTTCGAGCAAATGGCAGCGCAATTGGGAGGATTTTCAAGTACTTCTCGAGCAGCAGATGCTGTGGATGGCATCTTTTCTGTCGAGGCAGCGGGAAAATTGTCAACGATGAAGTCCTGACATTGGCCTAGAGCCTACTTCCCAGTCTATTAACTCGAATCCAGTGCAAGTCAATGAGATTACACACCTGTTCATGGCTCATAATCTTTTGGATGTCACCCATTTTAACTCCTTTGCGAACTAACAGACAATGCTGGACCTTTAAAGTTATTTCGCCACGGACAAAGCCAGCGTGTTGGAGAGCATCATATGTTTCGATTACATTTCCGAAGATGGAATTCTCTTGGGGTACGACTCCAAGTGGAATTGTCTCAGATAATGCATGGAAAACGCCTATATAGCTAATAAATCAGAGTGTAGAAACGTATGGGCAAAATATATTCACCAGCTATTGTTTGTTGCTCGTTATAATCTGCTTGGGTGCCGAATTTCGCAAAGGCTGCCTAAAGACAAACATATATTTTATCAGCCATAATGGCGGCATTTAGCACAAGTACCTCATGTGTATATGTACCCAAGGGACCGAGAACGGCGACCTGGAGTTTTACTGTGCTTTGTGGTGACTTTCGCATGATAAGTGTGTGGGAGAGATCAAACGCACACGGCTGCCAGTAGCAACGTGTGATAGCGATAGAAAGCCGGGTCATAGTTTGGACCCTTGCAGTTACTTTACATTGTATCATTATACGCGAAATATTTAAATAACGAGTCTCACAAGCCACTGAGGATATCCTATCTGATTAATTTACAACACGAAAAGGCTTGGTATCCAATATAATATTACTGCTAGCTTAGGCGAGTGATACGAATGAACCAGGTTCATGTATAGACTCATGGAGGGTGATATTACTGTTCGAATGATAAATTTCCTCGAACAAACTATGCAAATGAGGAGACTGCAATGGACGTGGAAAAGTAAGCTGAGCAGAGGGTCCAATTGGTGAAGGGTCACAGCGTTTCCTAATAAGGTCTTCAAGCATCTTTGCGAAACGGAAGGCAAGAGGTATACGCTGGCCAACCTTCGCAATCGCGGACCTAAATACATATTTAGATGTTGCACCACAAAGAAGGGGAATATACGCGCTGAACGAAATCCAACTCTGCTCGGAGTGTGGATATTTGATCTTCGCTTTTAGCATCAATTGCAGCTTGCAAAAATCTCACGAGAACACGACCACCGACAAACCAACAGAACTGGAATTGAACTATCTATCAGCACGGAATGATAGACATGCAACTGGACTCACGGAGCAGAAAGAATCTAAGAGTGTAATATCAAAACTGGTTGACCAGACGTTATAAATTAGATCCAATATAGCCCTCGCGGCAGTAAGTATTTTTAGAGCAGAAATGCAGCCTGACTGCCTGACTTCAGCGTGTGGATCATGTAAAACGATGGTTGCGCTGAATATTAAAGAGGGAATGAGGAAATGCTGATATAAAAGACAAAAGAGGGCCTCACACGTGCGGCATCAAGCAAACCGTGTACAGGTGATTATCTACAACATTGTTGACGATAGGGTTTCTCAGATGGCTCGGAAAAGATGCCCGGAAAGACGACACTATGTGGTCCAGTTCGATGAATGCCTGGGATCCTCTCGGATCAATACGATCTGACATTTGAAAAGATTCTGTATGAGGTGTTGTAACAGAAGCATCGCCTGCAAAATGTCTTGCACGGAAACGAAGGTTAAACGCTTTCACGCGTGCTGCGAAGCGATATAATTATTGCAAATCCTATGCGGCATGAACTAGTGACATCTTACAGATCATTATGGTTCCTTTAATGTACAAGATGAATGAATCGGTTTGATTCTCGGAGTGAACCAATAGAGCATCTCTTGTGTGAGCCCATTGTCGCTCCAGTGGAGTAACTAGCACCTAATAATAAAAATCAATCATATCATTTAAAGCTGACGAAAAGCGTAATTACGCCTTGCTCAAACTGGTCACCCCTCACGGGCAGCAGTTGAGAAACGTCTTGATCATCAAGACTCATTGCCCATCCATTACCACATCCATGCTGACGTTCGGCTGCGTACGCTAACCAGAATGCGTTCCTTCTCATCTCATCCTCGATGACTGTTCGAGCAGGAGATAAAATAGACGGCGGTCGTTCGGACTTCGATATTGAATGGAAGGGAGGGCACATGTTCAGTCCCAACGGAACGGAGAGCCGCATCGAATGGGCAGTGCACAAGAAGACCTGGATTCTGTATAAAATAGAATCACTTTAAGTTTACCAGGCAATACTCACGTCTACCCATCTTGAATCAAGCTTTGTTAGCCAGATTTAACGAAAACGTTGAGAATGTACCTTGAATGGGACCAATAGAACCAGGATAAGATTATATTTGCTTTAAAAAAAAAAGAAGAAAAAAGTGAAAGGAGGTTCGTAGGTAACCAAAAATAAAATTACTTTGAAGGACCTGAAATAAATCTTCTCCCAAAGAATTGAGATGGGCCGCAGTGTCACGAGCAAGTTTTGCTTGCTGTTCTGCAAATGAATCCGGCCGCTGCTCTTTACTCCGATGCCTCTCCAGAAATATTTCATCTAGTATTAATATGTTCAACGTCTTCGCAAGAATTAGCACCAGAACAATCTTACCTGGTGCGACCTCATCGAAGTTGGGAAGCGGCGGTGACGAAACAGCGACTGTATACAAACTTCCCAAGGCGCAGATAGCATGTAATACAGGTGTAGAGGGAAATTTAGGATGACTGGGTGGCAATGAAAGAGAGCGGATGAAGGTGGCAGCATGAAATAAACGGGTGGCATGTGGATGAAAAGTAAAAAACACATCAACGCTGGAAATAAAATGATGAGGACCAAGAGTAAAATGTTGTGGCGAAATGACACACAGATGGCGTAGGAGATCTGGGCCAGGCACTGCAGAAGGCCAGTTAGGCCATATAATATCTAGTCCAACTGTGTCCTCAGGTCTCGAAAATTGCGTTGTAATTGTATGACCAGATGAAGCATGTAAGCCATGAGTACGTCCAATCGAAATATCATCAGTTTCATAATGATTTCGGGACACCATAGGAGGGCTGGGTGTAACATTAGTGACAGAAGAGAATGGTGAAAAATCCTGTCCAGTTATTTGTGCAGAGGACGGACCACCGAAACTATCTGGCATCAGAGAGCGGGAAGATAATTCTACTGGACTTTCGGGAGCGGAATGCTCTTTCTGACGCAACAAGGCTTCAAGTTCATCTATGGTGGATAAGTAAGATAACAACGAATCCACATATGAATATCGACTAACCGATTCTATTTTCCAATCTTTCATACCGGGTTTTCGGACCATCAGTTGTCGTAGTGCTGGTTTCCACAACTGAGGAATTCCGATTAGAATATACGCTCTATAGTACGGAATACGTCTCGAACCGTCGTCGAATGTGCACTCAGGACTTGTAGGTAAATTTGCCCCGGGTGGGGCATGGGAGATAGTATGAGCATGCGAACGCACACAGGTGGAGCATGGTCGTTTGGCATCACTGTTGTAGCCTCAACAGATATTGTCAAGAGTCCTCTAGGAAACGCACCATTTCTAAACACTCATCAGACGACGTGCACGGGACAGAAGACAACCACTCCACTAACCAACTTTCGTCTGCGACACTTGGTCGAGACTATTGAGTTACAGGTAGATAAGCATGCAGAAATGAGACGCTCACTTGATGACAAGCCTAGAATAGAGAACATGAGCAGTGCAACTAAGGATAGAATGCGGCTGGTATACCTGGTTCCTCTTCAAGACATTTGGATGGATAGTTGAAGAGAGTGAAACTGAGGAGCGAGTTGCGAATGACTGCGAGGCCTTGGGCATGATTTCATGAAAAGAGCGTGAAGATAGCAAGCCCAGGGTTCACACTGTCCAGTTGACTGGTCGGGCATATTCGACTGAACTCAGGACAGGGTAAGCTGATCAACTTTGGATCAACAAGGTAACGTGTTCCTCGGCGCTCATAGCACTTAACAGTTCTTAAATGGATGTAAATGGAAGAAACATAATGACGCGTCTGGTATAAAGGTACAAATGGAAGTCCAGCAAATAAGTAACAATCCAGCAATAAGTAAAAACACTCCGCCCTAATAAGTATTCATAAGTAAAAACATAAACAATTTAAATGGCGTTAAACAGTGGCCAGCGAACATCAAATCATGGACTAAATTTTTGTACATTTTGAAATGTAGTGGTGATGTTCACAAGTCCCACATCTCGCGCATTGCTCCTGATGGCTTGAGCGACGGCGGCCCACGTATCGTTGAACACTGTATCGGACATGGAGCTATCCCGAACCACCAACGGCGCAACCGTTGATTCAGTCCAAATAACAGAACCGCCAACATCACCGATCGCCCACTTGCGCATGGCGCTACCGGCATCGGAACCAAAGAACAACGAGTTAGAAGAGGTTGTGAAAGACGAATATGCAGAAGTAATATCCGAAGACCCAATCGCCCCAAATATGGCAACCTCTAATGGAGGGATGAACCCGAGCGATTGATAGAGAAGCGAGGAATTCGTTGGAGGGACTGGAGAGCTGGTGGCAGAGTTTAGAACGAACTGAACCAGCATCTTGGCAACCCCTACATCCGGAATAGAAGAAAGATATTGGAGGAGTACATGATTGGGATGGCTAAGCGTGCCGTATTGTCGAGGGTCCAGTTGCTCACTAGTGAGCGAAGACATTGCTGCCGATACCGGCATCGCACTAAGAATCTCTCCAGTATAAAGCACAGCACGAGGCACAGCATCGCGCCCCAGGGAAGCGGCTTGTTTGGCCACGTCAGCCCGGGAGTCATTGAAGGGGAGACGAAGGTGGAGAATGTCTAGTATACCATACACAGGTCGTTCAGGATAGCAACTATCGTCGAACTGCGTGGCATTGACCACGGATTTCAGCCCAAATATCTCGGTCTCAATGGTGTTTATACGCTTTAGTTGTGTGGCCTCTAACTCAGGATAGCATGCCAGTGGTGGTGGGAAGGAGGTGGGTGTAGAGTTGGCGTACAAGTCGCGAATAGCCTGTGTTGTGGCATCAAACGGGAGAAGAATAGGAGCGACACTTAAGGCACTCTTGAATGTGTTGAGATCCTCCTGGCGCTGTTGAAGAGTCTTGTTCCAGAAATTCATTAGCGCGTTTTCGCGCTGTGTTGAGGCAGCTGCATGCCGTGTAAGGGCTTGGAGAAGATATTAAAGAGAACCAACTCACCAACCGCAAATGTATACATTCGATCCAAGGCAGATTGAGCGACGGGTCCAACTTGTGCTATCTGAGTCTTGAGCGGTTGACCATCACCGACGAAGGATTTGGAAGGTTGTGTCACAGTTTGGGCAGCAAAATCGAAAAGGTATCCGGACGCCAGCGTAGAGAATGAGCCAGTATTATTATACACAGGCCCATCGGACTCCTCCAACTGGTTCCATGGAGCGGCTATGATAAATGTTTGTAGCTGCGTTGCGGGGGTTAGATCTTGAGTTTGTACCAGATTCCAGAGCAAAGCTGCCTGAGTCCATTGCGTTCTGTTTGGCAGCTTCTGCGAAGCTAAAACTGATCCAACATCAACAAGTAACGATTGAATTGCACAGTTGCTTCCAGAAGGTGCCCCTTGAGCTTGCCATATGCTACGATAGACTGAACTATTTGTCATATTGACTTGGAAGGCAGCGTTCATGTCGGGGATAAGGTTCACAATATTTTGTGCAAGATAGTCGCACTGTCCAGACGAGGAAGACACACAAACACAAGTCGCATCTAGAGGAAAGTTGAACAATCAAGAGGTTATAGAACATAATAATGATATAGAGACATACTGAGACTACATGTAGCACCTGCCAGATTGTCTGCACATACCTGTTGGTGCTTATTGCGTTTGACTACGATAGAGACAACCGTGGCCACCACAATAATGACTGCGATCAATGCACCAATTGCAACGTAAATGCATTTCTTCGTCGGCGTTGATTTCTTTGCCTGAAGGGTAGCAAAAAATTTCTGTCGAAACGGTTCAAATGATTGGACTGTCGAAGGGGCCGAAGTTTCCAGAGTATTGAACTTCGCGGCTGATTCACCTGCGTCATCAAACGGAGATTTCAAGTGTTGTTCTGGAGCCTGATAATGCGAGTTTAAACTGTGATGTGGATGATGCCCCTTCTCCAACAATCCATGCAATGCACCTGCACGACTCAAGAGATCGGGAAGCGGCGTCAATTCTTCAGCTTTTCGATGCTCTCTTTCGGTGGCAATGGATATATGTGGGATGGTGGGCACTGGAGGTAGTGGTTTCTTTCTCCACGTGAACACGCGACGAAGAGATTTGTTCGAAGATAATCTTGACATCAAAGATGGAGTTGCACTCTTCGAGGAATATACTGAATCACGGACAGGCCGCAACGCGTCAGGATTATTGCGTCGCTGATTTCCGGATGTCGACGGTAGCGCTGAACTATACGGTGCAGAGGCATGTAATGCTTTATAATGTGCGATAGAGTCATCATCAGACATCGGGATTCCTGATTCTTCTGTATGGGAATATGCATATTGTTTTGGATTAGCACCCTGCGAGAATTCAGCATTGGTTTCCAAATGTTTGTCTCCTGCAACATGATATAAGGTTGCGCGAGCCACACCTGTTACTGATAAGTTGGTTCCAACGCTACTCTTTCCGACGATGGAAGAGTTACGATCTTGGTTGGAGTAGAGAGTATCTGAGTCACCAGACATGCGATTCACATACTCTGGAATGGGGGTAAATGAGCTGGGGGGTAGACGGGCTCCCATAGGACGAACAGAGGGCGGATTTCTTGTGGAGAGGTGATAGGAAGAAACTAAATTGTCGCGCCGAGTCGCCTCTGCGTAGCTCATTAGAGGCGGATAAGTCATTTCAGAGATACCACTTATGGCATCGCTACTGATAGACATGCGCTGGTCCCTACGTGGCTTTGCATTCTCCTGCAGAAGAGATGTGATAAAAGATGTGGGCAGCAGACGGTCCTCAGCTGCGTCGACATCAATACTTGAGGCCCCTTCATGCCAATCGTATGGAGAGAATGTACGAGACGTTGAACCTGAGGGCGCATCCCACAGCCGACTAGGCTGATTATCGCCTCGTGAGGCAACAGAGGCGGGACTCTCACCAGAGCTTGAGGCAAGAGATGTTCCGTTGAAAGGGTTTCCTCTGCGCGTAACAGAAAGTGGGTGTGCAGCTTGTAATTCCCTACTCATTCGAGTGGAGGTACTATAATCTGATTGTATGGGTGTAGATGGAATCGACGAAGGCGGAGGAGGGAATTGAGAAAGGCGCAGCGACTCTCCATAACTAATGGTACTGTCGGCAAAGCCAGATGCATTTGTATCTTGGGATGCGACAGATGCATGGCGAGTCAAACACAAAGGTCCCTTGGGGGCGTTGAATCGCCGAGGGTCATCCATGACTGCTATCAAATGAAATGGAGGCGGGAAAAGATGGCTATGCGAGCGCCTGCATGCCCACTAGATTGGGATTAAGACCCACTGGACGACACAAGGCAGAATGTGAAGTATTGACAGATCCCGCTGAAGGAGTGAAAGCGTGGATTGAACGTAATTGCTGAGAAAGTGCACGGAAGATGTGACGAGGGAAAGAAAGAAGGAGAACAGAGTGGAATAGCAACCCTGGAGAGTTGCTGATGCTGAAATCACAGACCACATCTGTGCCTGATCATCAAGGTGAAGTCAAGCTGTAACACGCACATTAGCATGTACATATCTGTAACACGTTTCCCATCTGTTATCCTTACTCAACGTCGTCACTGCAGATTAATATTCAGGGCGTAATGCGTGATATTGGCTGTGTTCTAATCCAAGGGTAGATAAAGTTAGCTAGTGTGGAAGCGGGGCGCTAGTATGCAGATATAAACAGGGGCTGTGCTGCTTGGTCTTTAGCATCAAGCAGTAGCGTATGGAACCAAAGAGGCAGAGTAAAACATGTACAGATCGTAAAGATGGTCAAGAACATAAAAGGGCGTGAGATATAATGAAGGAATACAAGATCAATGCCCGCAATCCAGCATTCAGAGTACGCAGATAGCAGTGCCCTCCTTGCTCATGCGATGACGCATGATCGGTTTTTACTCGATTTCTTCACTGGTGGAGGGGGGTTCACTGTTTTGACTGTTAACCAATTGGAAAGACTCGAAGCGTGATAGTACGTACACACGGCTCTGATTGCCTCGTCGAATACAGTCTTCAGCCCTTTCTGCGTTAGGGCAGAGCATTCTAGGTATTTGACGGCGCCGATATCTTTCGCCATTGCAACTCCCTGCGAGTACTGAATGGGGGCCATGCGACTGAGAATTTAGGTCAGCAGCTGCTACTCTCTTAAGTATGAGCTTGTGGAATTCTTACCGATCACGTAGTTTCTCAATTGTCGCAGGATCCTCGCGCAGATCAAGTTTGGTGCCAACCAGCACGACTGAAGTCGAAGGGGCATGATGGGATATCTCAGGATACCACTATCCACACAGTCAATAACGTCGCTACTTAGATAGAATAAAAGCACCCCACCTTCGTCCTGACGTTCTCGTAACTAGGCGGACTAACAAGGGAGAAGCAAATCAAAAATACGTCGGTTTGCGGGTATGATAGTGGTCGAAGCCGATCGTAATCTTCCTGGCCGGCCGTATCCCAAAGACCCAATGAAATCGTCTTTCCATCCACCATGACATTGGCCGAGTAATTGTCGAAGACTAGAATTAAAGGGTATCATCAAACTGGCCATATTAACAACCGCTGGAAGGAACAAAAAGTACCAGTCGGGATATATTCCCCCTGAGACCTGTCTGTTAGAGATTTTTTTTGATACGCAAGATTAAGAGGGCACATACGGGGAAGGCATTAGTTGTGTAAGAGATAAGAAGGCAGGTCTGAGGCAGGAGTTGAGAGTTGAGAGTCAGAGGTCAAGAGAGTTGCGGGGTACACATACTTTTCCTACGGCACCGTCCCCGACGACGACACCTGAGGGAGTATCAGCGAGTGTGCAGCTAGAGCAACGAATAGCGTACATTTGATGGCCTGCATGGTATCGAAATAGAAGAAAGAGGGGCGTAAGTAGTATGGCTACGACCTAAGGGTATTGGTATAGAGAGCGGGGGATAATGTTGGGCAAGAGAGATCCTGACGACGGCAAGAGATGGCGTTGAAACGCGCATTGTGGTCAATATTTGTCACCAGCGTTGGAAATCATCAAAAGGGCTGTACAAAACAAGAATACAGGCGCGATAACGATCCAGGGTCTGAGCGCCCGCTGAGTACTCCGAGCATTGGACTCGAAATGTATGGGAGGTACTCAAAACTCAATCCAATTTTATTGAGTGATCATATGATACTAGATGATATTAGAGCCACCATGGAAACAAATACTACTCGAGGGCACCGTGGACGAATGGCTTGTCAGAATAAAGAGGACGACGACTAACGTTATAACAGGTGGTACATGGGTCACATATTGCGACTTCAAGAAACATACATAGACTAGAAACATGT
>JASFCW010000455.1:0-11109 GCA_036936985.1 Crucibulum cyathiforme
ATGTTTGCTGCCTTCCTCGGTGCTGAGGAGGCAAGTCGCGGAGGAGGTATTCCCCCAGGTTCTAGCGCTGACCTTAGTATTGACTGGCCTGTTCATGCTGGTTCTGGTGGTCCCCGTGAGTTCTTATTGCATCGTTTGCTTAATGACAATCAGCTAACTAATGTTTCCATCTTAGCACGCAACATGGCCGCCCCACCACAATCCAACGGGGAAGACGGTGCCAACTGGATCGACTTCATTGGCCGCACGAACGCTCCTCGCCCAAGCAATCGCGAGGACCCCTTGCCCAACGACATAACCGGCGTCTTCGCCACCCCTACCGTCGGGTCCGGATTGTCCACCACCGTCTCTGACGCCCGCGGCGAAGCCCTTCCACGATCTGAACTTCCTCCCAGACATGTTCCCGCAGCTCGAACCGGACCCGATGGCAGACCTCGTTCGAGACCAGAGAATGCGGCACCGATTGCACAGCAACAGATGCCCGTCAAATCATCGTCTCCCACACCTGCTGTGCAAGAAGAAGCCGAAGAGGAGGCCCCTGCTGCCGCTCCTGCTCCTGAGGCGGAGTCTGCCCATTCTTCTACTGCATCCTCCTCTGCTTCTGCAGCTCCAGAGCAGACGAAGGATGGAGAGAAGCAGGACAAGGAGGGTGCTAATGGGTCAACTAACGGTGTCGCACCTCCCAGTGTTGACGAGGCGGATGACAAGGATGCCGATGGGGAAGATGCTGATGGAGAGGACGAGAAAGACGTGAAGGACGAGAAGAGTGAAAAGGATGTGCCAGGGGCTATGGAAGGGGTGGAAGGAGCGAGTACTGCCTGAAGCAGTATCGGACATCTATCAAAAAGGACTTGTTACGGATTTCTTTCTCTCCCTCCTCTCACTCTCTTCATCTATCGTCTTCTCCCTTGATTCCGCGGCATGTATCGATTGCACACTCCGTTGGCGCCTGCTTTGTATGTTCTCTGATTAGTTGCTGTGTATCGCTTACTGGCATGTACTTTCTTTTATATTAGCAATCGTGTATCACACTATAATCAAGAAGCTGTTGTTTTCACATCTTTGGCTGATTGGTTCAATTGGCGTACCCATGGTCATTCACTGTATTTGTAACCACTAGACGTTTCTTGTTCGAATGAAGATAGTTTTGGTAAGCAGTCACTTATACCCACAGAGACGCATATGCTAATGACATTCTAGTTCACTTGGGACTATTATAATTGTAATGCTATTCCTTCTTGCCACTGCGATAGAACGGAATATGCCACATGTAACATACTGAAGACATCTTCTAAAGTTGAAAAGTACTCGTCCTTATAATCACAACCACAGATGAGCCTGCTATTCGCGTCCCAGCAGTGAATAAGCACTTCACACGACTGCGCTGCTCTTGAGTGCTTGCATGATACACTCCATCTCAAGCTGCTCTTCTGCACGCCTCAGTGATTGAGCGGCCTTGGAAGCCGGGATAGACTGCTTTATCAGGTTTGACGTGGTGTGCTTGGGTTTGGGATTTGGTAGTGGTGGTGGAGACGAAACAGGGCCGAGGTAGACAAGATAAGTGTAGGTCGGGCTGGGGACTTGGATGGAGACATGGACCGCGTCTGCAAGTACAGGCGTGTGTGAGGCAGGGGTGGAAGCAATGGTGCGAATGTTGCGAGATTGAAGGCGCCGGGTTTGCGTGGCGGAAGAGGCGATAGTCGCGAACTGCTTCCGTCGTCAGACCTAGTAGACGACAGTTGTTGCCGTTTAATAAACTAATCGTGCAAATTGGACGGTTCTTGCCACTGTGAAGGGTGTCGTGGCGGTAGTTGTTGCTGATCGGTATTCACATTGTTGGAAAATGTATTGCTCGACGATGAGTCAGACATCCGACACCAACATCGAAAGCTCAACCGTCATGCGGCGCTAGAGCATCAGGAGTGGAAGTTGTAGTCGTTTGGGGAGGGAAGCCGGTCTGAAAGGAGGCAAAGCCGCGGGGTGCGCTGTGAAGAGAAATGGGGTGGGTTAACCCATTCTTAGGGAAATGCCCGCAACGTACCTTGAACAAATGCCAGTGCCCGGTGAGAATTTACCAGCATGCGGTGCCCAGTTATTGGCTACAATGGTGGTTTGAGCAATTTCCCGACTGCCTGTGTCCGTCTGTCCAATAGCTCGTTACCCACTGAGAACATGGTCTTAGCAATTTCCAAATAAAATCCATTGCAGTCACGGCTAAAGAAACAAGCTCTATCGCGATCTTTTTGACATCCATAACTCCCAGAGATGCGCAGACTTTTGGGTAGTCCGTTAGACAGTGTGCTTGATAGGAAATGGACACGCACATAATAAAAACCACGACACCTGAGAACCATTTGATCGCTATAAAAATCACTGTCTCGTCTCGATAGCTAACGACAGCTTTGGCTATCCCAAGAGAGATTGTTGAGGATAGCACCTTGACGGCATGGCGTGCGGCTGAGAGGCTAGTTGAATAAAGATGAATCAACGCTACTCGCCGGAATACCCTGCAGATCGATGGGCGGTTCTGAGCGTGGGCCAGAGGCTTCAACATTGACGTACATAACACCAGCAAGATGAAATTCTGTTTAGAAGATCAAAACGTTTTAGGGCCACGGACGCCGTAAGTTGTGCAAGTTGCTCGTAGAGGTCAAGTCGTTCAAGTTCGTAAGGCAATTCTTACGATTAAAATTGACCTTTGCAAGGCAAATAATTCCTCACTAACCTTCGCCACTAACACTCTGGAGGGATTCCGACTAGCTCATGGAATCCTCGTCAGGCACAAAACCAGATAAATTTTCGATGAGGTAGGAGTACGGGAGGGCTCAGAGGAATGAACTTGATTCAACCGCTAGTCGGCGTGATTGTGGGACTTGCCACCGCAGTGCGCGCGTACGAACTAAGCATAGCCACCGGTATCTCAGATTTGAACTTCCACTTGAACTTCATTTTGATTCTGTGCATTGAAATGAACTTGCAGTTTGCTTGAAGTATTCCCATCAGAATCATCAACAGCCATTCTCCACATAGCGAGCTCTTCAAGAATTCTTGTTTTGCCTATGTACGGCGTTGTGACGATCGCTCACATGGCCGCTTTCTACTTGCACTGGTTTTTGTCTACCCTACGACAGCTCAATTCTCGTACGAATGACCATCCGTATGCAGGACGTTCTTTGAAACCCACGTCGCATAAGTTCGAGGATCTACCCTTGGAAACTGCAGTAGAAATATTGCAGCAGCTGGATTGGAGAGATTTACTCCGTATTCGTCCAGTAAGTTGAATTGAATCACGTACGATTGTCCTAATTTGGAAATGTAGACATGCAGGCTATTCGATTCTATAAGTCGGTCTCGTCCGATATGGTTGCGTCTTCTTCGTCAATATGCTATGTCTAGGCTCCACCCTACACGTCTTGAAGCACCCCTAAACCTGTATTCCAATTATGAACTTGAAGATTGGCTGCTCGTACGTTTCGGTGCTGATTTAGCGTGGCAACGAGGTACTATCCGTTGTACTCGAAAGCGCAACATTCTGGCTACGAGACAAACTACAGCGCGCCTTATAGAAGGTGGCCGTTGGCTGATATTAGGCTCAAGCATAGGCACAGTGACTGCATACGACCTTGACTCTAATCGCCGCCTCTCAGATGTGACTGCAATCCAAGGAATCACATTGGTTAATCCATTGTCTGAATCTTTGGACAGTCAACTTATACGTACAATGGCTCTGGATATTAACACAACTGCTGCCACTTTAACGTTCAATTTGGCTCTAACGCCACATATGTACCTTGGTATGTTTAAACGCCACGTCCTCACGCTGCTATATCTTATGTGAGATTCATGCAAGATTACTCCCCTCCTCCTGAAGATATTCCTAGAGTTCGCATATGGAAAATCACCCTCGCTGGACATAGCACTGATGCTCGACTCGTGTCTCAGCATTTGACATCTTTCTCTGCATACGAGAATGGTTTTATTCGGAGCACTTCGCTCCATGGAGATTTATTTGCTTGGAGTATCCTCCCTAATGACAATGGCCTCAAACCTTATGTCTCAATTTTTGCATGGAATGAATGTACATCGGCTCTGCACATGAAAGCTATTATTTTTGTTGAAGAGGAAGCGGTGAGCTCACCCATTATCTATGAAATGTACTTGCATTAATTGAGGATAATTTAGAAGCGTGTAGAGATCCTCCCACGAAATCGAATTCTATGCTTCTCACCAACTCATATGATGGTCTATGATATTCCTAAGCTTGAAGTAATGCCAGGGGATCGTCCTGTTGTCGCGTCTGAGGTTGTGCAAGCAAAGTGGAAGATTCCTTGCGCTGGCGGGATATTATCTCGCACTCTTTCAACCAGGCACGTAGATGAAAAACGAGTTATATTCACTGCTCGAACTCTGGATCATATTTGCAAAATCACCATTCCACATAATACGGACGAAGAGCCATCAGTAATGCCAGTTATGGCGTTTCCCATCCCATGGTTGGCTGAAGTGGCTATTGGATTGCGGAAAGCGTTCATCCGGTACCAAAACCGTACCATATCAGCAGTTCAGTATGAAATCGATCAGCGTATGATTGAGCCTATTATTCACAAATATACGTTTCCTGGTCATAACACTAATACAAAATTGTTAATGGACGAGGATTCTGGGCGGATTGTGCAATTCTCAAGGAATGAAAATGAAGTATTTATATTTGATACTTCAGATAGGTTTTTATCGTTTTGTACATCTCCTTGAGTTGTTTACCTAAAATGCATAAAATTTACATGAACGGTCTACTGTTACTTGATATGGGGATATCTGAAGGGCTGGCGTGTCGACAGTGTCATGAACCATTCATTTTAATTATTCTTTTACGTTTTCTTTTCTAATTATTGAATAGTTTCTTATAATTTCCACAACAAGAACAAATGAAAGCCGACTCATGTTGATACATGAGGATAACATGCATTAGTAGTATACATTTCATTTTGTTCTATTATTAGTATAAACACACTTGTAGTGCATGTCACAGTACGCAGCTGCAGTGCACAGTCATAGTTATTAAAGACATGCATAGTATATGTGTTTGACTCACCCTTACCATGACTCTTTATGAATGTGTTTCTTAGTATATATAGTAGTAGTTGTAGTTACTATTCTGTAGTCTTTAGCTGGTCATTTCTTACCACCAATACTACTGGTCTCAACTCCTCCCTCTTTCTCTCTTGAGTTATAGTTTGCATATCAACCTTGGCACTCTCTATTTGAGATTGTGTTGACATGCCTGACAGACAGCCTCACTGATGAGGATTGCACAAACAGACAGGACAAGGTTATCTTTGTTGCTGGTAATTAGTGATCCTACATATCTTGTATAATATAATAATGTACTCACCGTTGTTGCCAGTAATTAGTGATGAAAGACAACAAAGGTGTAGTGAAGCTATTTGCATGTTCTTCATTCTTGCCAGGTCTTATTCTCATGTGTTCGCCTTCTTTCTCATGTTCTCTCTTGCAGTCCAAGTGCGAGCATGTAAAACTGGGCGTCAGGCTTACAATGTCATCTGGTCATATTTCTTTGGGACAAAAGAGCATAGTAATTATACCAGTATTTCTCTACAGGATCTCTCGTTTTCATTTCCCAGCTGCTAATTCTGGCAGTCTCAATCATCCTTCAGTAGTGTGTTCTGATCTACGATTTGAGGCATCGCAGCAAGACAGACACATCTTCGGTTGCCTGTTCAAAGATTGATAAGTAACATCAGAAGGCATTCACAATAAATAAACCAGACTTACCCAGTAGAACAACACCATTAACACATGTTTTATGTCCGACTCTTGAGTGAGAGATATGGTAAACGCGGGTGTTACCCAGCATTCCATTTTACTCTGCACAGAGTGTTCGATAATCCCAAAGATCCATATCTCACCCGTCGTTAGACAAAAAGGCACCGTAGAAACAGCCATTCTGTCACAATTGATTAGGTTTAAGATAAACATACAATGTGAAAATGAATGAGCAATCGAAGCTTACTGTCCTTTCAATTTCCTATTGATAGACCAAGAAGGATCAGTTAGATATTTAATTAATATGTGCAATAATAAACTCTACTTACAATGCTATACATTCTCCAATGGCTTGAGGCAAGTGGCTGGTCAGCTGTACGCCACGTTTTTTTAGCCTCGATAAGTGTAATTGGGAATCCTTGTAATAATTTCGCAATAGTATTCCAAACACTGGCTTTATCCCCAGGCAAAATTTCTATAATGCATCAGATATGTAAGGAGAATGGTACTCGAGCCAGACAATTGATCACCATCTCACATACCATCAAGTTCCAGTGGTTCGCGGCCAGTGATTAATGAATTACTGACACATGCATAGTCAGTGGATCCTGTAAGGTATGTTATGTAGCTCTCGTGCGACACCATGGCAGGTTCGTTTGATCCTTGCGAAATTGGAAGTTCCGGCAAGACTAACATCGTGATGGAATTCATCTCGCAAAACCGGAGCATATCAACAATGAAGAGATCGATAATTGTTCTGGTTCTTGCCTCTCGCTATTATGATTATAATGCATATTATTCAATAACTTTCTACTAACAATACACATGACAGTAACTCACACTTTTATCAATGGATCTCTCGACAATGTCCAGCATACCAGTCAGCGGGGAGATATCCCACATCCCTAATGCGTCTTTGACCGTTTGGTCAACATAGTTTCCGGCATTACTAAGAAGATGATCCGCCAGAGATGTGAGTGTGGCTGTATGCACTGTAGTGGTCGAGATTCCCATCCGTGTCGTGATATGGTCCGTGGTGAGATTGGAAAAAGAAAGGGCCTATTTTCCGTCTAAGTCCATGCTTGTCAAAGAAATTATTTGTGAAAACCGCACTTGAACATCCTTGCTGGGATGATTAGCCTTGAATGTATTGAGCTCCTTGAGCGATGTCAGGATTTCGGTGACTCGCTCCTCCAGTTCCATGAATTCAGCGACCTCTTTGAACTCTTCCTGGGCTTGGAGATCTTCAAGTACCTTGTTAAGTGTCCTCTCTGCTGAGGTACTGTCATCTTCCGAGAGCTCTCCGAGGCTACGTCGAGGCCTTTTGGGTAGACGAATGGTTTTCGTGTCTGCCATGTTAGTTCAGAGCGCGTCAGAAGGTAGAGTAGTCAATGGTCTGCGTAGAACGGTTTGCAGCTTGTGTCGGAAGTAGGATTTGGAACATAGTTCAGCAAGGCTTTTATTTTTATGGTCGCATTACTGAAACGAGGTTTTGGCACGATAATCAATCTTCGCCCACTGAACGTTTCCTAGTTGACAGATCTTCTATGAGCAAGGAATCAGCGCGAAATGATGATTCGAGGCGATTTCGGCAAAGCATGCCCGTGCCGCTGTGTTTGAAACAGAAAAAATGTGAGCTTTTACATGATTAGTTGGCCTACAAATAGGGGTGCGTCAGGCACAGAAACCAGTCAGATAAGAGTGGGCATAAAGAGATTATCTGTTTCCCGGATGCCTTCTGAATGAAATTTATGCATATACGTTAAGGTCTTTGAATCTAAAGACCATTTTAGACCATAGTATACTGATTGATGGAGCTGTGAGTAGGATAGAGTACGTTGACGTAGTGGCTTTTTTGATCGCTGTCACGGAGTGTTTTCCATGCGTGGAAGCCCAAAATTCCAGAGGTATTGCAGAAGAAGTTGGAGCAGAATTTCGGTGTCCTTCACCGCGTATTTAGACCATTTCTGACGCTTTGGGTTGTTGTGGAACATACAGCGTTAAAGTGCCGGGAAATTCGCCAGAATAATTTCACGGCCTGATCAGACGTCTACAATTGCAGAATATTTGAAGAGAAAGATATAAGCACTGCCTTCCAAAAGAAATTGAATATTTTCTAGCTCGCAAGGTAGATAAGGAGGACCGCACCTGAGAACTCGGCGACGCGGATCTGAGCCAGGCTTCCCATACAAACCATTGCGCCGATTGGTTGAACAATGAAAGAGAAAACCGATATGCACGTGATTGTACCCCGGGCCTGCCAAAGTTTTGAGAGCCTTTTAGTTGGCTTTCACTTTCTTCACATCAATCATCATCACCCGCCCCTTCTCCTTCACCGTCGTCGTTGCTGTTCATCTACTTCTTGTATAATTCCTTTTATTTCTATGACTTATAACCATGCCCTACTCTGATGGCGAGTCTCTAATGTCTAGTTTAACATCGAAGATGGAGGAAAGCTAACCATGGTAACTGGCGTATAGGTGACGCTACCAGGGGTGCATCCCTCTTCAAGACCCGCTGTGCTCAATCTCACACTCTCGAGGCTGGAGGACCTGCATAGGTACATTTATTAATACTATCTGACGATCCCAGTGACCCATCTCGTTCTCCAGACTCTTCCACCGCCAATCTAAAGACTTCTCATACACCGCCGCCAACGTCAATAAGGGGGTCCACTGGGACGAGGAAACTCTCTTCGAGAACCTTAAAAGGGTTCAGCTATTCAGATTCTATACACCCATGTTCCGTTGACATAGGCCGTGTCCCAACATTGCCAGTACATTCCTGGAACGAAGATGGCGTTTGCTGGTCTTAAGAAGGACAAGGACGAGAGTGACCTGATTACCCACCTCAAGCAGGCGGTACGTACCGCTCTCTCTAGCACGCTGAGTACCCTGTTGATAACGTGTTGTAGACTGCTTAAATGCACCACTACGAGATTGAGGTACTGGCAACAAGCGGGCGGACACTTGGTAAATACCGTAGCTGTAGCTGTCATCATCTTTAGTACGTCAGAGCGGCCTCCTCTGCAACACCAAGTTGGCTGCGTCGTTACTAATTCTATTTTTATCATTTAATAGAGGAGAAACCCGGCCAAGAACGCAAATTGCACCAGTACTGTTCGTCAGAGATACGCAACATCGCGCAGAAGCATTTGCACGTAAGTACATTATTTACTTGGTCTCTGTTGATCGTCTTATGTGATCGTTCCAAGCATGATGGCGAGAGCAACACCCGCAGTCTATCCTGCTTTTCAGGCGCGGCGGAAGCAATATAATGACTTTGGTGACGTGGACGACGATGATATGGATCCTGATGAGGATTACGAGCCTCCTACGAGGAAGTGCGGACGAAGCATGGAGAAGAGTGCCGATGGCGATGTGAGTATGCTGTATTTTCTGCTGGTTGCTTTTCTAACGGCCTGTTGTAGGGTGCATACCCACCACCCCGCTTGATATTCTCTCATTCGCTCTCTATGAATCTTCGGCCTACCTCCCTTCCGATGTCCAACGACCGCTACTCATCTGCCCGCAGCGGCAACCCAAACCATCACCCCACCAAGAAGCGGCGAGTGGACGATGGCCCAGCTGGGCAACAAAAGCAAGCTCTACCAACGCACCCTACGCACTCCATCAGCCGCTCTCCCTCTAATGACCGCAATGGCATGGGTTAGCAGACATCTACCCCGACTTATTACCTCCCTTCTGACTCGGAGACTCCGCGATCTGAACTCCCTCCCCGCCATGACCCCTCGGCTTGCAATGAACCTAATGACGGCCCCGCTCGGGACCGGGGACTCAAGGGTGCGGTACCGATTGCACAGCAACATGCCACTAAACCTGCTGTGCAAGAGGAAGCCGAAGAAGTGGTCCCTGCTGTCGCTTCTGAGATAGAGTCTGCCTAATTCTTCGACTGCACTTTCCTCTGCTTCTGCACTTCCGGAGCATACGAAGAAGTGGGAGAAGCAGGCAGAACGGAATACACTACATGTCCCCATGTAATATGTCGACGACATGTTATAAAGCTGGAAACCTCCGTCAGATTGGTCCTCTAAGTTGTACAGCCTTCTCCCATGTGCTAACTCAGCTTAATGCATAGCACCCATTCTATTTCGATTACTATAACCCACGCACGACCACAGCACCATAATTTCCCAATTGATACATCTGATATCCAGAGGTTGGGTCGAGCCAGTGCCCGATGGCAATTACGCCCCAGTCATGATAAACTTCCCGCGGTGTTACAGTGTTTTACATTCTGTAAAGTAGAGGATCGAGAAAGTTAGCTGCAGTAGGCACAAATGTGGGCTTCACACTCTAATGTGCTTATTAGACATTCGCTTGTTCGCAATATACCTTAGAATAAAAGGGAACGTCAGTTTGGGAGAGGAAAACGGTCGTCCTCAACGCGTGCACCAAGATGGCGGTCTGAACATGGGTCAGCACCAAAGCAAACACCCCAAGCATTAAGGCCTGGTCATTTATTACAGCCACGGGACCGATTCACCTTTCATGTAACAAGATGCAGACTTGTAGCATCGTGTTAACCAGCCATCCATGTCCTCGATACGTAGTCGCGTTAGAATAGTTACACTGCGTCTTTTATCACTATTCATCATAGTTGACGAGAATAATTTCAAGAAAGGAATAAATACATGTAAGTACATACATATGCTGCATATAATGCAAGATGAATCGTAGATAATGATGATCGCGTGGTGTACAAATGCATCCAACTTCTTATATACAACAAGGCGACGCACGATGATCCAGAAGGCAAGTGCCAGCAGGTAAGCGATGGAACTGCCTTCACTCGGAGTACAGTTTTAGATAGTGCCCGAATGGCAGGTCAGAGTGGTGCCCAACCCTCCCCAGCCGGCCATTTGAGGTTATCCTTCTCCTGTACGACTCCACCCTGTGCTTTATGGTCTCGAATCCAAAAATCATCTCCCCCCCTCTCTCGCTGATCCGCAAAGACCCTTCCTCGGTCCCTCTCTCTGTCTTCTCTCCATCTTTCATCCTCATCGTCATCTTGGTCAACACCAGGACCGTCACTATCATCATCCACTCCAAGTCCATTATCGCCGCCGCGCCGAAGCTCATCATCCATAAGCCCCTCCTTGTCGCCAGCCCTTCGGCTGTGGACATCACGCACAAATCCGCGACGAGATAAGCCCGCTTCAGCTTTATACCGAGCTTTGTCGAACTTTGGTTGCAACGACTCAAGCTTAGGCTGTAAACCAGCAAGAGTACGCTGGATGTTCACCATGTTAAGAGGGGATTCGTGTGTTTGAGATTGTGGGTGATTGTGCAGGTGTGGGTGATT
>JASFCW010000456.1:0-11089 GCA_036936985.1 Crucibulum cyathiforme
TGAGAATCTTTGTAACTTTAATTTTGGGCGTTGAAAGCAGTGATTATACATTGTGATCTTTCCTAGAAACCACGAGTCGAAATGTGGGGATATGTGGTATAAGCAATCTACCTGCCACTGTAATATCCTTATGTATCATTGTTAATACATTCATTCTAGATTACAATACATGAGGCGTACCATAGTACCCGTTTTTAATATCGAAATAAGTGTACCCTCTTTCATTCCATTTCCTTTCAGAGAGTGGGAAAACTACCTCTGACGTAGCTTTTCAAGAAAAAGCATTGATTAAATACTGTTATATTTATCCCTAAGCGGACAGCCATCATATGTGTTTCAAAGTCAGCATTGCATTTATGTTCATAAAATATACAGTATATTGAAATAAATTAAGATTAGAGGCAATATGCCTGCCCTTCAACTTGAAAGAATGTTTAAATGCTATGACGTGAATGCGGAAGCGTCAGCCTTAACAGAGGGGGTTCAAACACAGCTCAGTGACCTCAGTTCCCAACTTTAAGGCTTACCTCTATTTATTGCACACAACTCGCCTCATCTGATGCACACACGAAACTCGAGAATTTTAAATTATTTGTAGATGATTGTTAACGGAGTATGACAACAATTTCACAACTCAGTCTCAGTTGTTGCAGTAGTCCTACGCAGAAAGATAGGTTTTGAGATACCCGAGCAATTCCACCAGAGCTCACGGAATCCATTTCTTATTACAACGATGCACCATCTCTAAATAACTCAACAGGACCACCAGAGCGAGCTGGAGCTCACAAGCTGTAATCCATCATCTATACATGTCATGAATAACTTTGTCCATGACCTATGAAAGCAAAAGAGCGCATAACAGAGAAGTATAATATCAGAAAAGATGGGCAAAATGCAGAGAACAAGTTAGAACGATTACTGTCATACGGATGAGATGGGACTTCATGAGCAACGGTGTAAGTCTCGATGAGGAGCGGTAGTGAAACAAGCTCCAGCAAATGAAGCAGGCAGAGGAAATGTAAGCAGCATCAGCGTGACACATTCCATCCATCCTGACCAAAAAAATGAAGGTCCTCAGTAGCTATTCCTTGTTCAATTACTCGACATTCGAACTGAAGCTATGATATATCAGACGTAATATTAAATTTATTTGGATCCTACCTATGGTCAGGAATTTTGACTACAACAAACTATATTTATGACTGGCGAAAGAACCCTTCACGACACGTATGATCATAGGAAGTGACCATTGACCGATTGCCGATATCATCATTCTAGGCCAACATGAGCGTTAAATACGACATTAAGCTAAGGTCCAATCGGAGTTGGAGGAACAAATTATCTCTAGAGTGACACATCCATCGTCAGCACTACCTACCACCTCAGAGTGACACAGATCGCGAGGCCGACATGCTGTACAGAGTGAGTGTGACGGCATCCTTGGCGACAGCCACGATACACTCCAAGACAGGCACTACACCATCCATCTCGACAAGCAGAGCACCTAGCATCGTGAGCACCACGAGCACTGGTTAAGTACGACTACGACAATCGGCTAAATACTGTTGATGAGCGTGCACCACATATCGATGTTGTCGACAAACGCATCATCGCCGCCAACAAATCAAGGAACAGAACGAGAGGATCAAGAGAGAAACGAGAAATGAATGGAGGAAAGGAGCAAGGACAAATGGGAATGAAAGCAACACTTACCTTATACTAGCGTACTCGACGCCACATCTCCTTCAAGGGCAGACGCATGTGCTACTGAGAGATATTCCACTATGAATGGGAGCTGCGGCGAGGGAGGATTAGCGATCAATAGAGTAAATGAGAAGTGATAAAGGGACAAAGGTGGGGGAAAAGAGGAAGGAGAATGAGAGCACGCAGACTTCCCAGTCCTCATGATCACGACACGAGAAACCAATAGCGCCAGCCGGTTCCAGACTCTTCCAATCATCCCACCCCAACGAGTTACGCAGCGGATATCAATGACCAGGGCACGCCCAAGGTCCAAGGAACTTAGAACAGCACCTAGTACGCAGTACGCAGCATCGAGCGAGCAGCGACGGGGGCGCCTCGCACATACCGACCCGCACAGTGTGGACAATCGTTGCGAACCTTCGAATGAACTTGGAGGATTATAGCAACAAGCTCACCTAGGCAGTGCACCGGCAATCAACGCAGTATGTGCCAAATACCTCCATTGACGTTGATGACGGGGAGGAGGCCTTAAACGAGATTACTGAGCCAGCAGTGATAGAAAGAGGCGTTATGCGCAGGTTGTGGTGGCTCCTGAGAAAAATGGGCTTGAATGCGGCAGGCAGCTGGGAGAAAATAGGGTTTAGCGGATGTGGGGAGGAGAGAGGAGCAGAGGATTTGGGAGGCCATGGTAAAGCGCGAAGAGCCTGACTTGGATGAAGCATGAGAGATGAAATTGATATTGAGAGTGCCCGAACGTATATCATACGGGGTTCAAAGCAGGAAGGGAAGAGGAACAAACGTACGAACAAGTAGAGAACGACACTAAGCCGCCAACCCATGAAGCACCTTATCGAAGAGCACCAGCGTGCTGCATTTGGTTCAATAGAGAATATTATTTGGACCATTCAAAGTCGCATACACGTCGGGTGAGGTGTTGAACGCTCTTCCACGATATCCACTTTGTGTCTTATTTGGTGATCAAATGTGAAAAAAGATTGAGTCGCCAAAAATTTCTGGATCACGAGATTTCCCATATGTTGTCTTTGCTTGTGCATGACTGTAGATAAGCATGATTTTCCTGCTCTTTCCCATCATCCCTTTCCTTAAATCTAATATGGAACACATATACTCACGAACTACTTGTTCTCAGAGCTTCTCCAATAGCATCAAAGAAGTCAGCCGGTTCTTCGCGGCGCTATCTGCGTCTGCTTCGACATCGCTCGCCGAAACTTTGGCATCATTGTTTATATTCGCCCGTCCAACAGTTCGGTACCGGATGTTATAACCGCGCAAAGCTGATGGGAAACATCAACAAAGCTGGAAATGAAACGATACCTCAACAACAGTTTCCAATACTCACTCCCCTCCTCTCACTCCCCACTACGCAATATATTGCATACACAAGCACCACATATAATGTTGGCGTGAACTTGACCCGTCTGTACGGTACCTTTCCTCAACCCAAGTGTTCGGTTTTGCATAGCCAACAGACTCATATGCTCGCTCAATTTCAGAGAATACCCAGATATGTGTGACAATCTCTCCCGACGCGTTGTCGGGACACCAAGTTATCCGGATTTCCTGTCACTTTGTCTCCGCTTGATTTGCAGCAAACTTAACGCGTAGACTTGGAACATGTCTTCCACTGTACTGGTTTAACTCAACATTTGCACATCCGAACCCCATTTGCAGAACGACATCGAGGAGCTGTTCTCGAGAAGTGCCACAACGTCTATTTCTTCTCATCCATGTGTCAAGAATTTCCTGTTTGACCGTTCAACTTATTCTTTGGCCTAATCATCACCAGTTCGGTAGCGAACGACGCAAGTTTATGTTCTCAGCGCTATAGCTATTGCTGTTCAATCTCTTTTTCAGGCTATGCTTGTATCTAAGCACACCACATCTTACTGGATCAATTTCACGCCGATAGCCTTCGTCAGTGCTCCAACATGGATTTGTCCTCTCACGACAGGAGATGACTTTGCGCCGCCGTGCTATTGGCCGGTTATATTCGTCCTCTAACAATATTGGGTCGAAAGACGAGTATAAAGGCAGTTGGAGAAATACCCAATATCTTCAGGACACCTAGTCTCTCATTCCCACTGCTTATTCAACTCGGACACAAATGGCTTTCGCTCGTCTCTCCGTCATCGTATCACTCGCCCTCGGCGCTGCCCAGCTCACCAACGCTGCTCTCACCAAGCGCGTCACTTGCGCCGATGGAAACGTTACCGCCAACAAGGCTTGTTGTGGTGAGTAACCACTTAATATCATCCTCTGTTCTTCGGTTAAGCTCATGCTGTTTATGTAGCCCTGTTCCCTGTTGTTGCAAAGTTGCAGTCCGACCTTTTCGACGGCGCCGAGTGCGGTGAGGAAGCTCACTCCGCTCTCCGTCTGTCCTTCCACGACGCCATTGGTTTCTCCATTCACGGTGGAAAGGGAGGAGGAGCTGACGGCTCTATCTTGCTTTTCAACGCCACCGAGACCGCGTTCCGTGAGTGTTTTATCTCTCTTCAACTTTAACAGGATACTTACGGTGTTTTCAGACGCTAACGGAGGGTAAATACTTTGATAAATCAAAACACTTCACTCCCTGATCATATCATTTTGATTCACAGTATCGATGATATCACTGCCGGTCAATTCCCCGTCTTCCAGGAATCAGGTTTGACCCCAGGAGACTTGTGAGTGAACCACTTGGCTCGATTTAGATCGATGCTAAATAAGAATGATTAGTGTCCATCTCGCTGCTGCTGTCGGTACGGCCAACTGCCCCGGAGCTCCCAGGCTTCAGTTCATGTTCGGTCGCCCCGCTCCTAAGGCACCGGCACCGGATCTGACTGTCCCCGAGCCCACCGACAGTGTCACAGCCATCTTGGCCCGCTTTGCTGATGCCGGCTTCAAGTACGCCTATTCTACTTACAACGTTCGAGGAAGAGAATCCCCTGACATTGACCTCTTTAGTGCTCAAGAAGTCGTTGCACTTTTGTCTTCGCACACCATCGCAGCCGCAGTATGTTTATTATTCAATGCATTCGTCGTTTTTGATACTCACTCGATGTGGGTCTAGGATGTTGTTGATGTCACGATCCCCGGAACCCCCTTCGACTCAACCGTTGGCACTTTCGATACCCAGGTGTTCCTCGAGGTTCTGCTCAAGGGTAACTCTTTCCCCGGAAACGGAGCGCAGCCCGGAGAAGTTTTGTCGCCCCTCAAGGGTGAGATGCGTCTTCAGAGTGACTTTGCCCTTTCCCAGGGTAAGTATTTCGTTGTTCATGATAATCGTTCATATGGTTGACTGGAATACCATCAGACTCAAGGACAGCTTGCTTCTGGCAGCAGATGGTCAATGACCAGACACGCATGCAAACTCAGTTCAAGGCTGCCATGGCTAAGCTCCAAGTCCTCGGCCAGAACACTAATACGATGGTTGACTGCTCCGATGTTGTCCCGGTCCCCGCTTCGTTCGCCGGTCCCATCAAGTTCCCCGCCACGTTTTCGCAGAAGGATATTCAACAGGCTGTATGTGTAAATTTGTCACTGATTGTAACTCTCTGTTGATGATACTGTTTAGTGCCCTCAACTCCGCTTCCCCGCCATCTCAACAGTCTCTGGACCCGCACCCACGGTTGCGCCAGTGTTAGTCTCTTCATTTTTGCTTTTCATTCATCTGCTGATGATTGATCTCTGACTCTAGTCCCGGGTCTTAAATCACACGACTGCATACTTTCATCATCTTACTTATTTATATCGTAGATGGATACATATCCAGTCGTTTCCTTGGGCCCAGAGCTGTTACATATCACTAAAACACTCCCTCTTTAATACAACATTTATCCGGATAAATCCCAAATACGTCGATAAGACCATTGCCCTGAGTGACAACTGTTATCTAGTTGTAAGTTGTCAGTCGAGTATTAGATCACTGGTCCTATATTCCAGGAAATATCGGTCATTCCAAAGCCAGGGTCCGTGGGTCCGATTCGGTCCAATTCCTATCAAATTGTTGTTCCCGCTCTCCCATGCTTTATTATTACTCTCTACATGCGTTTCACTGGGATATACTTACACTTAGAATACCTTTAGTCGAGACAATTTGGGGACATGGTAGATTGAACGTTTATATTCTCTCAAAACCTCCCCAAAATCCAATAAAGCACCATTCACTCCAACAACGGCTTGGAACATCTATTCTTTTATATATAGCTCATCTATATATCAGCCATACAACCAATTCACCCGTACAACCAATCCATCACATATTCTGGATCATTTTCGTATTGAACTTAGTTCCAACGATTACATGGGAAGCCTTCGAATAATCAGCTCCTTCCTCTTCTGCAGCAGGAGGTCTTTCTAACGGAATGGCTCCCCCACAATGCTAAGATAGTGCCTGTAAATTTTTTGTGGGGTAGTCTTTCAATCGGACAATACTTTAATCCAGTAGAGTAATGGAATTTGTTTTAAGAATATATGCTGCGGTTGGCATATATGGGTCTCATTCACCATAAGAGTACAGGTCTTGTGCGCAGTTCTATACATCCAGGTCTGGCTGAACTCGACGCACCCGGCAGTAGATGTCAGCAGCCGCATAATGGTATAAAGTGGTGTAACTCGCTCGCATTGCTAGAACAACTATAGTATACAGTCCAGTTAAGTAAATCAAAATCTCTAATCTCAGATGGAGAATCGGAGGGTGCAGACATCACATCAATCACATCCAGAACTTCGTATCCATGTCGTGGGGTGTATCCTGTTATATTAATTCGAATACAGTCTGGCTGTTACAGTTACAATGCTTACCCGCCATCACAAAGAAATGAAGGTCTTGAGTAACTATTTTTCGTTCAATTGAGGTCATAATAAACAAGACGAAATATTAAATCTCATTGCATCCTATCCATGGTCAGGAGTTCAGACTACAGACGAAAGCTATGTATAACTGTTGAAAGAACCCTCCATGACCCGGATGATCATGGGAAACAACCATTGAGTAATCACCGCCGCACGGACCTCATCATTCCAGGCCAAGATCAGCATTAAACAGGATATACAAAACGCAATGTGACAAGGAGGAACAAATCATCTCAGAATAACACGTCCACCCCCAGCACTGCCAGCCACTGCAGAGTGATATAGGACACGCATATACTGAGGCATAAAGCGACGGGGACGAAGGAATTCATCCACGCCTGAGGCCATATGCGCTCGATGCTCTGATGGATGGACGCTCGATGACGAGCCCGCACTTAACACTTCAGTAACCGCCACGACCACCGCCAAGCTTTGTAAAAGCACTAGCACGAGCAGTCAATGAAGCGATTTACCGGGGAGGCCATGGCAAAGCGCGAGGAACCCGACTCGGAAGGATAAATGAGAAATGGAATCGTGATGGAGATGCACAAACGGACATCCTAAAGGGTTTCAAAGCAGGAAGGGGAGATGAAACAACGTACGAACGGGTAGCGAACGACACTCAGCCGCCAACCCATGGAGCACCTTATAGCATGCCACCAGCGTGCTGACTGGCTGGAATGGAGTGGGTTTAGAGGACGAAGAGCTTGCGGTTGGCCGGTAAGGGCGAGAAGTAGGAGGACGCTGAGCTTAGCTTCAAGTGCTCGCTGGTGCGTCGTGTACAACAGGCCTTGGATTGAACAAGGGCGTTCGTGAGCACACATCACGCGGAGAGGTTGCGGTGGAGGATACATTCGCTGAATCCCTCTAGAAATTTTAAGTATCTGTAGAAGCTTGTTAACGGAGCATAACAACGATTTCACAACTTAGTCCCAGTTGTCGCAGTAGTCCTACTCAGAAAGATAGGTCTTGAGATACCCGGGCGATTCCAACAGAACTCACGCGTATATGCCTGCCGCTTAGCATCATTACGAAAAGCTGCTCTCCAATGCCACGTCTAGCTGTTCCCATGTAACATGAACTCAATCGAACGCACCACTAACAAAGCAATGAGCCAGCGAGACACACAGTCGCCACGGCTATTAACAGCAGATGAGGACCAACCAGCACGAACGGTGGTAAGCCATTCCCTATAACAACGATTCACCATTCCTGAATAGCCCGGCGGGACCGTCAGAGCGATCTAGAGCTCTCAAACTGTGATGCATCATCTACAACATGTGATGGATAACTTTGTGCGTGAACCAAGAAAACGAAGGAACGCATAAGAGAGAAGTACAACGTCAGTAAGGTTGGGCAAAGTACGAAGAACAAGTGATAACGATTACCAACATACAGATGAGATTTCTCTTCACAGGCATCGGCGTAGGGCTCAATGTGGAGATGCCGTGAGGAACCAGTTCCAGTAGGTGAAAGCAGGCGAAGGAACGCAAGCCTGATAGCATGATGCTATCCATCCTGTAAGGGAGATGCGTTCCATCACCCCCCCAGTGCGACGGCTTTCACCCTGAGGGCATGGAGCCTTCCGTGGGGACAATGTCAGCACACTCCACGACGAGTACAGCATCAGACAACTGTCTGGAATCATGGTCTGATCAAAGCAAAATGGTAAGCGCCAGTCACTCACTGTGAACCAACATACACTTTTGTTCAAGACTCACACGGAGACTGTCGACAGAGGCATTATCCCCCTGCCAACTTCAAGGTGGCGAAACCTCATATGACCACCTGTGTGCGTCTCCTAGTAGACTCACAGCATCGCCTAAGAACACCCGGTGCACAGCTACGAACCTCCGCGTGAGCATCTCAGCATAGCCTAGTGGTATTCCCCAGAATCGAGCACTGCCAACCAAATGAGCGCGGAGCGGGCAGCACTCACCACCGCTCTCACCATCAGCCATCATCATTCCAACGCCAACCGAGAACTGGCGGTCTGCGAATGAAGATAATAAAACAACGTGAAACGGTGTTCAAGGCGAAGAACACGCCAAGGCCAGAGGGTTTGAAGAACGACAAGCTCACCATCCAACTCCACACATACTCCCTCGCTCTCCTCTCTCACGCACAGGATCTTCATTCTCTCATGCAAGCAGAACGAAATTTGGCGTTGTCCAGTGCCCGGGTTGGCATATTCGTGTTTGCATCGCATGGTTGTTAGGGAGAATCTTGTAGCAGCCGGGCCAACGTATTCGTTTAATTCCTGCTGACCTAATGCTTGCCATCATCGCCTCATCCAAACGTCGGCATCTTCCAATGCTCTCGCTGAATAACCTGTAGCGGTCAATCCTTTCCCAGTGGTGAGACCAGCAAAAGATAGAGGTTTGAGGCTGAAGGAATGTGTGTCCATCGTTATAAAACATCAATGGATATTGATGTATTGGTGGCCAGCCTTCAAACGTGCTGATTCCTGAGCAGCCTGAGTTCTCGCATATTAGGAAAATGACACGAATTCGTGTGTTGCCCATAAACACTTGCGTTGTTCTGTGCTCACCAACTTTATAATACATGAGCGTTGTCTAATTTGTCGTTATACTTATTTTCTAGTGAGTTGGCGACCCAGATGTTCGTTGCGAATCTTTGGTCGAAGCCTTCTGTCAGTGCATGTCGCTACCGACACAGCCCCAACGATATACATAATGCTCAGTGCCCAAGCTTCAGTCGTCTCATCCAATTCTTCCACCCCATTCGCATCGATTCTTTGCATACAGAAGCTTAGGCAGAGGTCATGAGCCCACGTATTATTTCTACAACTGCGTTAACGGAGCATGATGGGGATACCATAACAGAGTATACTCCAACTTCATCACGGCTCAAAGATATATCTGGTGCTGATACTTAGGTTTAGGAAGACACCTTCACTTCTAAACGAAGAAGAAGGTATGTATCTGATAAAATGGCTTACAGGAGGACTTTGGAGGACGAATTCAACTTCTCTGAAACGGAACCTCGCCTCCCATACTTCACCGCGGCGGGTTCCCATGCGTTCTCCACAACGCCGTAAACCAAGAATCAGAGAAAATGCTGATATTCGTGGTCTTTTTGTGAGATTCGTCCAATTTTCCAACTCAATTTAACATGATCTAGAGTGTTACGCTCTAGAATAAAAAATCATTTGAACAGTTAAATCTGGCCGGTGAAAAAGGTGGCATGATGGAAATGGAGTTCGACAAGAATCTCAACGCAAGCGTCCTAATTAGATTTCTGTCATCAAAATATTATTATTAACGGAATTTACAGGATTCATGGGAAACATTAAATGAACCGACTGAAGAAAATGTCTCAGTGTCTGAATTCGATGATTTTTTAAAGGTGAGGGTACCGGAAAACGGCATAAGACAAGTCCTTATCCGTTTTTGTACAGCTGTCTGCCATGGATGCATTCATAGATGTTTCGGAGCGCGAAGAAGATTTTATGGGCGAAATTAACTCCATAAGCTCTAACACCACCAAAAGCTCATGGTATCCTTCTGGTGTAACAGACTCCGATGGATTTTTAGAAGTACGAGACAATTTATCCCTTGATCGTCCTCATTTCTCTGATACAGTATTACGCTCATAGTTACCTGCCAGCGAATTTATCGTACCGGCACCTGCTGCACCCAGGTGTACTGAGAAGCCTTTTGATAATTGTGCCACTCTTCCCAGACTATCTTCTGCCTTATCAATCAAGCACGATCCTGCATCTAACTTATACAGTGAAGATACGTGGAGAGGTAAAGTGGAGTACGCATCTCCTGCACGTGCTGATGTCGTGAGTAGAATCTTTGAGATATCTGACATTGATCTACTAACTACTATCTTCAGTTGGTAGACTACTCAACTGTCGTCCAGACTTCTCGCGAAACCATTCCGAAACATAAAGGATTTATGTCATTACTGTGTTGCTTATGAGCTGCCTGGAGCATTTAAGTATACAGTACCTCTCCCCTGGCACTTGTAGCGAGCAGTTTCGAACCTCGAAGATCAACGTTGACTCGAATGCGAAGGAAGACGTGGAGATGAGCTCCGATGTCCCGCCCCATACGGAGAACCGGCGAACTATGACCGTAACTGGGTTCTCAAGGCTGTGCAAGCGCTTCTCTAATTAACGCCTCACTATATGAACGCCAACACCCATCCTCGTTCATTGCTGCCAACTGTCAAGTTCGCATCTATGAATTCTCAAAACGCCTCTAATTCTTTGCCAAGGAGGGAGAACTGGAGTGATATATCAAGGCACGCACGACCAAACGATGTAACGACTGCCTGCCTAATGTATATCATTCAGGCAGACATATGCAGCTGTGCCAGAGCTCATATACGAGAAGTTGAATGTAGGAGAGATGGAGTCCAATGAGTATTGTAGAAGCTCATGTACTCTCAAACGAAGGCCTGCATACCGTGATATTTCCCGTAGAGCTGTCAAGCGTAAACCAAGAATTGGAGAGGATACTGATTCTCAATATGTTGCTGTAAGACTCTTGATTCCTTT
>JASFCW010000457.1:0-11074 GCA_036936985.1 Crucibulum cyathiforme
TGTCTGTCAAGCCAACCATTCTTTCCAGAGAGGGGATGCAGCAACAAGGACGAGCAGACAAATGACAAGCACTAGCCAGGTAGCTGCCATATTGCAACTTACGGCTTACAGTCCAATCTCAGTGATTTAATTTGTCATGTTACATTTCAGACTCTGACACAGTACCAAAACTTGTAGCGATCAAACTGTATTGAGGGACTTTTACCTGTCAGAGTTGATTCGATACACTCAGGTCTAGCAACCATCAAAATTTCTGTAACATATTGATCACTACGTCAATACTGAACTCTGCTACTGTGCCTCAGGATATGTGACAATTGATGCGAGTCCGTAGTCCCCTATTAAATATCAATTCAGTGCCTATTTGTCATTGGCCTTAAAAGGGTGTTGACAGTGGGCTACTGACAAGGTACAGCAAGGCGCCATGCTTATTTGGGAAGGTGGGGGGATCACAAGGGAGCTATGAAACTTGAGTATATACAGACATAAAAAGTTCAAATATATGACTGATAATAAATAGTATTCGAATACTGGATGAGTTAACAGATCAAAATAAGGTGTGAGGGCATAGCAAACTGATTTTCACTTCATTAGAGTCATTACTGTACAAAATAGAAAGTGACCACTCCCTATGAAGCTAAACCCTATACAGGAGAAAATTTCCATTCACATAAGCATATTTACTATTTTAAATGAAGCAAAAATATTTTATACTGCGAGCTTGCTCTTGTTTCTTGGTCAGAATCCATTCTTGCAAACTATGATGGTGACAATGACATGCCCCTTCAAAAAAAACCCCCCAAAAATAGTTCTAAATATTCAGATAAACCAAGCCTTTTCAAAGAATTTTGTGGGGATATACAGTGTACTGGTGGTCCTTGGGACACTGTCACTCCTTGGGACAAACACCAATATCTTGAGCACTACATGCCCGATTGTTCTAATTTTTTGTATTTGATTAGGTCTAGCATAGATCTATCTTCATACAAACCTTGAAAGTGGTTGGACCAATAGATTGGGGTCTGTATCTAAATCAATGGAAAAAATGTGTACCTTTGATGGCTGTAGTTTTTCTCTCTCAAATTGTTTTGATAACCAGTAAGATTATGGCTTAAATTCTTTCACATTCTGATTCTTCTGTTATATACCTTTCTGACGTATCTAAAATTGAAGCATTAGAGTCAGAAATACATCCAAAAAAAAAGGTTTCTATAGAAGCATGACAACACGGCCTTGTTAATTAGAAGAAGTCCACCCACAAGTATCAACTGGATTCCATGCCCAGTGATACCCATGTCACGTGTGTCCCAAGGAGTGCCAAATGTGACATTTGGTTCCCTGTCTCATTTATGCTCTCATAGTCTCAATTCATTATCATCTGTTGCATATAATATAGCAATTGGTAGAATAGACACTAGGCTTCCACACTATCAGCTTTTTTTTGTGTAGAAACAATGTATGTGGTTATAGATTTGCATGCACACTTCTGTGTCCCAAGGACCACCAGTACACTGTACAGTATGACTTCTTATTTTTGAAACAGTGCTATATATACTTATCAATTAGGAGCATTGAAAAACCAGCAAAAACCCCACATCAAGATGCAAAATAAGATTTTTACAAGTCATACGTTATCAAAGTCAGTTGAAATAATATAAAATACCCTTATATAATCTAGGTGGTACTAGGATATAAAAGAGGATCAGTGTTACAGTGGAAACCCACTATGCAAAAGGGCAGGGAGGCAGGCAAAGAGATGTGGGAAAGTGGAGAGTAAGAATAAGCGCTGAATTGAGATGTACTGTACTATTACAACCCTGTTCACCAACCTGGATGACCTATGACCAGGACCAAACAGATCAAGTGCTCATTCAGCTTAGAACTCAAAAAATTTGGGCAGTGTTGGCTAATAGATTAAAACCTAAGGCTGCCTGGCTGATCCCAGCTGTACTATCACTGACAGGGAGTTGCAAAACTTTTAAAGAATTGCTTCAGAATTGCTCAGTTTTTACATCTGACACTTCGGAATTTCAGGGAAGGGGGGCATTTTGGTTTAGAACCTAATTCTAAACTCTGGAGAAAAAATGAATACATTTGCCATTGTAATAGAGATACCGGTGCAAAATCATAGAGTTGCAAAATTCTGTCACACATAGGTCACAGTGCTAATTCAGGCTCCAAAGGATTGCCAAAGGCATGATGACATTAGTATCAATTAGTATGGTAAGGTAGGAATGTAAGCTATTTACAAAGAGCCTGAGCAACTAGAAATATTGTATGTACATGAATAATAGTATGTACATTAAACAGGATTCTTAGATATAATATACAGAGTATATACTAATAGAGAAATTAGACAGTTGGCTTCTGTGAGATGGATAGATAGTATAAGACTTTGAGCCTAAGGGAGGCCTGCCTGATAAGCTCCTTTGAGTGGCAGGTATGCTGGATAATAATAAGGATATTGTGATGGAAGAGGTTGGAAATGAGGATGTGGTTGATAGGGGAAAAAGTTGCCTGATGTCGTTATTGAAAATGCTGCAAGCTGATTACTGAGATCAGTTGAAAGAGGGGGATCAACTCCTGTGTTCAAACCTGAAGTGGAAGGTGCTGCAGTTTGTGGCTGCACTTGATGCAATCTCTCAAAAATTCCTTGATAATGAGAATCTTGACACTTGGCAGGATTGTTGTTGAAATGCTTGTTAATATGCTCTTGAAGGATCTTAATTGTTCCTTCAATCAGTTCACCAAGAGAAAAAGCAATGTCTTGAAGTTCAGGTCAATTTTTGCTGCATAGAGAACCACTGAACAAGGCAGTTGCATTGTGATTGACTCGAAGCTGATGTCATTCAGCCTCTTTGTCAACATGCTCTCTTTGTCACTGCTCCTTCTCCTGCCAATGCACCTCTGTTTCTGCTTTGTGTTCATGGCACAGACGAGCACTGTCCACTGAGGTAAGGCATCACACATTGATGTTGAGTTTATACTTCTTTGCGGCATGGCCAGACTTCTTATTAACTTTTTGTTGCAGATCTACAATTTCACTGTGGGCTAGTGAATAGTGAGCTTCCAAGTGATGAAGGCGAGTCTCCAGAGTATCGACACAATCTCAAAGATAAACATTCTCATCTTGCAGATAGTCCACTGAGGCATTCATTTGTGCCCTCATATGCTTCCTCTTGTTACAATATGTGCAAGCTTGATGTCAAGGAGCTATGGGAAGGGGAGCTGCCATAGAATTGTGATGGAAGGATAGGGTCAGGAGCCTTAGATAGAGAAGAGTTGGTGCTCAATTCAAGGTATGCTGGTTCCTTGGATTGTATTGAATTATACTCATGTGACATGACCCTACCAATTCTCCCATTGTCTCCTTGCCTTTCCAATCTTCCAGCAACCTATCAAGCCTCTTCAGCACTTACCAGGCTCACTGAAGCTTCCCAGACCAATAACCCCACCTCCAGACCGACCCTCTCAACTAACACGACTTACTGGGTGTCGCCCGCACAGACCACCTACAGTATTCCCCATTATCATCCATACACTACAACCCCCACTTACCATGACTGCCAACACGTTTCTAACCACAACCACACTCCTCATCCTAACCAAGGATATTACACATGACCTTAGAATTGACCCACATCAGTTGCCAATGCATGCATGGCCGGCAAGTGTCCACTCATCGCTTGCACCTTTTATCTCTACATGTACCATATGATTTTACTTACGTGCACCATACAATTTTGCTCCACTTAACTACTGACAATCCACCTTCTCTCCATTCTGAATCATAGATAGTAACTAGCCATAGCACTATAAAACCCTCATACATCCATAGATGCTAGTTACACTTATATTTTCCTATTTGATCTTCGGTCATATATCATATATCTTGTCTCAGTATCTTCTACATACTGGATTTGATCCTCTCCAATTATATCTGTCTCAATCCATCTATATTGACTTGGATCTCCCTCGTCTTCAAGTCTCATAGCAATCCATATCCTCCCTGATCCTCCCTTAGCTGTAGAGCCTTGCTCCAGCCAGATCTTTTGTTCCCACTTCCCTCATCTATGATCTCCCTCTTGGTAACTCACTCATAGCCGTTGAGCCTCTGCTCCAGCTACCAGACTCGACACTTCACTCTCAAATCATCCTTGCGCCTTGTTAAAGCACCACACTACCCTCAGTAACTTACCACACATTCAGTTCTCGCTCAGTGGCCCTTGAATCAGATTTGGTAACCATATACACATTCTATTAACTCTAAATAACAGGTTCTGGACCGGGTCTAACATCATGTTGATTGTCAATCTCAGTATTAGTGACTTCATCATCAAAGTCACTTTCACCTTCATCCTCATTGGGTGAGAGCTCCCTTGCATGTTGTTGACAACCTGTACATCCATGGCCAGCAGGGGAGTGGACATACTCAGGGGGAAGGACAGGGAAACTGGCAGGAACATGTGTTGCAGTGGTTGACATAGGCATGCTTGGTGCATAATCTTTATCTGTAAAGACATTAGGATTGAGTGGCCATGCACCAGTTTTCTCCCAGGCCTTTTGTATAGTTGATTCCTTGAATGTACAACCATGGATAGCCATGTACTCCATAATGAATTCTTCCTGAGGCATATGATCATCAGTCTCATCAACAATCTCATTGCAATGAATGATCCACTGTTTTTGAAATGGACCAAATATGCCAACATCAAGAGGTTGGAGCATGTGCATAGTATGTGGTGGAAGGCAAAATAGGATAATGTTGTGTGAAATTGCAAGATCAATGAGTTTAGAAGTTTCATGTGAGCCATGTCCATCATAAATAAGCAGGATAGGCTTCCCAGATTTGTTATGGGCTGTGGCTTGTGGTATGAATGTGTGCTTGAACCATTCTTTACAGAGAAAGTCATCAGTCCAGCCATTCTCTGACATGCAAATGCTTAAAGGGTGTCAGTACATTACTCTCCCATAGCTACAATATACCAACTTACCATATTCCTGGATTCACATCAAACCATTCCAGACTGAACTCCTTGCCTGCAAAGATGATCCCTGGAAGTAGTGCAGTGCTGTCTGTGGAAACACACTCAACAACTGTGATAAGCTCAAGCTCTGCACTGCACTTCTTGTATTTTGGCTGTCTGTTCTGTGGAATGAAATATTTGTGAGCACTAGATTGCTTTCCCCCTCCAAGTTGGCAACCTTTTTCATCCATGTTATAGATGTTTTCAACAGGTATGTTATGTTCTCTGAGAATGTGTGCCAGAAGTGTGAAATGTTTCTCAATAGTTGGCTTATTGAATGCCCAGGCACAACTAGGATCAAGACCCGAAGGCTTCCCCAGTTTGATATCTGGGTTTCATTGGAGAAACAGCCTAATCCACCCTTTTGATGGACACTTTCCGCACAATCTCTCTGCAAGTTTACAGATTCTGTGCCAACCAACTGGGTGTGCAGTATCAGAATAATATGTGAGCCATTCCACGAGTGTCTTCTCCTTAGCATTTGACAGGAGTTGTTGTTTCTTGTGGGCTTTCCAAGGTGGTTTTGATATCCCAAGATAGTGGTGGCAATGCTTATCATAGGAAAGCTTATAACCAAACCTTGCTTTGACATTGCGACAGGCCTTGCTGAAGTTGACATTGGGGTCATTGCTGGCTTGCTCTCTGAGAATATGGAGCCCAAGATTAATGGCACTCTTGTCATCTCCTGGATTGTGATGCCAAAAAGTCTTTGCCATCATATCCAGTCAACAAATGAGACACAACTGAGGGAAGTCACATTGACACATTATCAATGTGTCAAAAAATACAATGCTGGCTGACTTTGAATGTGGCCCTGAGCTGCTGCTGAACGTCACACTTTTGTCCCACCTTCCTCTATTTTGTTTATATCTTCCCTTCTACAGCTCAGACCACCTTTTAATTACGCAAAAGGCATCATAGACTAGAAAATTATATCTCCATCAATTTTTGAGCCAGGAGATGCAAAACTGCTTTCCCTAGCATCACATATGTAAAATTTTGCATATTTTTATGTGTATCTAGAGGTTCCTGTAATCTTTAGAGTACATATTACAGCTTATAAAGTACATAATTATGATCATATGGATAGATGCTACAAAGTCCAAACATAAAAAGAAGAAGTGTAATAGCGAGATAGCACATGAAACCCAATTTTGCAACTCTATGACCACTTTGCATACCAGTGATGGTGATAGTAACTGCATTCACTCTCATTCCGACACATTAGTAGAATACAGTATTGACATAACAATTGATACAGCCATGCAATATGACTTTTCATAGCGACTCCCATGCTACACTTGATCACTGCAAAGCAGCCAATTCAGACCTTTCTATAGCAACTACAGGGTCCTTGAGTATTTGCCATCCTGCCATCTGATGTGTTGAGTTTAAAATTTTGGTAACCAGCAGAGTGAGCTCATCATAGATTAACTTGTCCTCACTGCTCATAATTCAAATTCCCCTCTAGTTTCCCTCAAGCTTTATTTAAAAACCTTCCTAGCCAGCTTTCTACACTATGTCTGAGCAAGATTCAACCATGCCAACTGCCCAACAGATCATGGAGGCTGAGCTTTTGCTTTGTAAAGCCAAAAAAGCGACAAGAGCAAGCAAATTATCAGTGAAAAAGCCAATACTTGATGAAGGGGAGAAAGAGAACAAGAGACCAATGGCTAGTAGGGTGGAGAAGGATGTAAAGGCTGAGAATAGAAAGCAGGATAATGATTTCATTCAGTGAGTATGTCTTTATTCTTCTATTTCTTTATTTTACTCAATGCTTCTTTGCAATATTAGTTGGGCTGATACTACCAGCCACCACCTCACGGATTCCCTCCTCAGCAAAATTGAGGACAGCTTCAAGTACCAAAAGGTATTTGGCTTTAATGTTGGTGACATTGAAGTCAAAAGTGGAGATCTCAATGTCATAAAAGTTTGCTGTATACTTGCACCTCTCCTTTTTCCCAACCATCCCCTTTCTGTTGAAAAACTTGCCCATTCAATCAAATCCCATATTGCCCAGTATGTATTTTAACTATTTCTTTGTTGTAAATAGCTGACCTCCTTTATTTAAAGTCTTAAAACAAAATACAGTGCCTATTGTAAACAACTTGGGGATACTGGTCATGGGCTGGTTGAATCAGACCATCATCAAGAAATTGTTGAAGGCACACCCATATATAATGTCTGGCATAAGATAATTCCATGTTTTATCTGCAATTACCTACTTATTTACTGGTTTATAGAGAAAATTGAAAGCAAGTTCAAGTGGTATAAGCATCTCAATGTAATGTTGAGCACCAGCCCTGTCTATGATCACTCTGCTATTTCAAATAGTGTATCTATGGTGGACCTTAGCATCCTTAGCTCTGGAAAGGTGTGTAGCAAATTAAATATTTTGTTTCCTTACTAATAACTTTAAAGATGGCTAAGGATATTGGCATTTTCAATACTGATTTGCAAGCCCATGAAGGCTCTCCTGACTGGTCCTTTGCTGAGATTGACAAGAGTTTTGAAGACAACAAGACAGAGGATGACCTTCCTTCCTCTCCATCTCATTCTCCAGTACTTGTGGCAACCCAGACCCCTGTGCCTATTCTGAAGGCATTAGCCCACTCCACCTCATCTCCTGCCATCCCTGACACTCCAAAATTATCAAATAAATGCAAGCATCCATTTGAATACATGCAAGAAATTAATGACAATGTACAGCGGCAAAAGCTTGAAATCTCACAGTTGCAAGCAAGAACCAAAGTTGAGTGAGAGTAGATGCAGATTAAGGCTCAGATGGAGCTGGAAAAGCTTTGACAGGAACATGAACTCAAGGTACTTGATAAACAGTTGGAACTTGCCCAAATTCAGGCTGGTATTCATTAATCTATCCCCCTCACTGATTCACAACTACTCCTATATTCCTTCTTTAAATGTAAATAATTCTCTTTTCAAATTTTCCTACTTTATTTTCCCTTCCAGCAATACAATAGTCTCATCATTACTATACTCCATCACCTCCTCTTCCAGTTGTGCAGCTCTTTCTAATTCCTGCTTTTTCCATTCTTCTTGTTCCTTCTTCATCAGATGTTGACCTTCAATATAAAAACTATTTGCTTCAATATTTTCACCATGTTCATGAGCTATTGCAAAGTTATGCAAATGAATGCATGTCATGATCCACAAAGTTGTTATCTCCTTGGCTGATGTAGAGTCAATATGCAGGTGAAGTCCTTGTAATGAGCTCCATCATCCCTTCAAGAAACCCATGCAGTGCTCTGAACAGATACAAATGCTAGAAACATGATAGCTGTACTGAGTGTTTTCAGGAATAAGCTTCTCTGGTCTGCTAATTATCAGTACTGACTCCAATCACAGATCAAACTAAAATTACATACTCTTTATATGGTGCTTGACACCAGCTCCTCACTGGATATGCTGAATCAGCCCATATAAATTCATTGTCACCAAGGAGATGTTCATGCTCTTCAGGAAGTCTTGTCTTTTGCCATGCTGTAGCATCATGCTGACTTCCAGGAAATCCAATTCCATAATCAATAATGCAAAGATCAGGTGTATTGATGATCTAATGAATAAATTAGCATCTGTTTAAATATATATAGTAGTAATGTAGTTTACCTGTACATTCATTGAGTAATTGGATTTGCGATCAAAATAAGCATTCCCAAAATGATGAGGCCATTGAAACATTGGAACAAGTGTTCCATCCACCATTAACCATCCATCTTGCCATCCTGGGCAGGAATATTCTTCAACCCAGGCTTTCATTTTCTCAATTTCCTGTTCATTAGGCCAGGGCATAGTTGCACACCAGAACCACTCATCACAGCATGCCTGCATAATACACAAGGTAACATTGTGGACAGTTCCATATCCTATGCCTGCCCAGAGTGCCACCTTCATTGTGCTGGCAGCATTGCCATGGTGTCCAAATCTATATAATGCAATTGCCACTTGCTCTGCTACTGGCATTTGGGTATTATTTGAGTGGCTACTTTGAAATGCTGGATGGTGCTCAATAGACAGTACAAGATCATCAAAGCATGCAGGAGTAACCCATACATAGGAGTGAAAGATATCTGGAAAATCATTCTTGTACTCATTCAGCAGCAAGTATAAATTCTCCTGTGTTTTGGGAATTGTGTGGTGTGGCTCCATATAATGTGTCCTATAGAGCTCTGCACAGGCTTCAATAATCAGATCAGGGATTATATCCTCTTCCCCACTATCATCCCAGCCACTATCAAATCCAGAGGTTTCTGTGTCAGAGCCAGATTTAGAGTCATCAGACAAACCATCTTCAAAAGCCTGTGTCTCAGTGTCCATGATAATCTGCATGATATAGGCCTCTACAAGAGCATTAGCATGCATCTGTCTGTTTGTCAAGCCCAGCATTCTTTCCAAAGAGAGGGGATGCAGCAATGAGGAGAAATGGACAAGTGCTAGCCAGGCAGCTGCGTTATTGCGATTTACAGCTCTGGTCGCATCCCAGCGGTTCAATTGGTCATGTCATATTTCGGACTCCACCACAGTACCAAAACTTGTAGCGATTGAGCTGTATCGCGGGAGTTTTACTTGTCAGAGTTGATTCAATATGGTCAGGTCTAGCGACCATCAAATTTTCTGTAGCATATCAATTGTTACATCAATACTGTATTCTACTATTTAAGGGCTGCAGGACTGGGTGCACTACATAATCAGGTTTGTGTGTTCATTGCAAAGTGCCCATAAAAAGTTGGGCATGAAGTTTGTTGCCCTCAAAGGAGACTCGAGACCAAGAGGTGTCAGATTCCCCAATCTTGGAGGGTTTCCCACGGTGGGTACCCCCCCCCTACCCCCCCAAATATAGCAGTTTGCATGTCATGTTTGGCATATGGCATATCAATGTGGCATGGCTGGAGTTTCTGGCAAACCATTGAGGTCAACTTCGCTCACTATATTGTCCTGGACACCCCTTACCATTGTCCACAAGTCTTTCCTTGATGCAACAGCATAATACACAACTCATGGCTTGCTGATTGTTCTTTTTTGTTGACCTGATGTACAATATTTTGACTTCCTGTCACATAAGTAATCAATCATCCCAACTTCCTCTTCTTGAAGATGACCAGCCTGCCGAATTCTTCAGCTCCAACAAACATAGACACATTATTTGTCCTTTTTGCAACAAATACCTCAATCATGGACTAGGCACCTCCAATAATACACTTGTTTGAATTTCATTATTGTTGTCATTTGGTTGTGAATTGAAACATCAGGTTAATATGCTATTTGCAGTTCTAAGATTCAATTATAAGTGCAGCTAGAACATTTATACATGGTATAGACTATTCTTTTACATCTTCATGAGTTTTTGGTTATTATTACTACTTCTACATCAGAGCCTCAGAGGAGGACAGACAGAACGAGACAAGGATTGGGATAATGCCAAAGTAAGCCATGTGAGGGTGCCAATGATTGCTGGCCTTCCAATCATCCATCAACCATGTCTAAGATTGGGGGATCTAACGCCTCTTGCTTGAGACCGAATCGACGGGGTATGTACAAGAAACGAAAGAAAAACTTCGCTTAGACACCTATCACTTTGCTTAGATGCATATCATCCACTTATCCAAGGCAATATCGGTGTAAATCAGGATCAAAGGATTGCAGGGCGGATGGTGGGAACAGAGGGTTTTTATGTATGCCTATTTAGCATTGCCTTTAGGATGGCGTGTCTGCCTGAAATGGAATATGGTCCAGGCTTTACATCACTTAAGGCCAGACAGTGAACATGGAGTAAGTACTTATAACTTCATGTATAGGTGAACATGCCCTCACTCCAGCACAGAGCCTAATATAAGGGTCATAAGAATGTATTTTTTAAATATGTTATCAGTTGATATGGTGCAACAGTCGGTACAATGTTAAGTGCAGCGCTCCTGAGTGTGGCAACAACGACAATTTTCTGTTACAGGCTGTCAAAAATTAGGAGATGAAGAAGTATAGATAGGGAGAAAATACCCATTTTATCATAGCCTATAATTAATATCATAAAA
>JASFCW010000458.1:0-11072 GCA_036936985.1 Crucibulum cyathiforme
GCTGGTCGTTTCTTACCGCCAATACTACTGGTCTCAATACCTCCACTCCTCCTCCTCTTTTCTAAGTTGATAGTTTGTGTATCGACCTCGGCACTCTCTGGTATAGAGTAGTGTTGACGTGCCTGACATCCATGCTATATTTCTAACCCTTTTTCCAGATCACATCTAATGTTGGTGAAATGGGTTTATCTATTTTTACAATATTTTGTTCTAGTCGTGCAAATGTAAGCACCATCTTTTGCTCTGGAACTGTGTTCAAGTTGGCTAATCTTCTTTCTTTCTTAAATAGCATAAATAATATCTTCCTAGCCTTTCCTCTATATAAAATACCTACTCGACATGAATTGTGCAAACCATGGTTCTTGTTCCTCATGATTAGCACTTGCATGTTGTTCGCAGCCTTAGAAGTTGTGTTGATGCTTTGTGGTATGAACTGTACTCTTTTTTATTTTATGCTGTACCAAGTCTTATCACTCTTGTTGCATGTAGTATATGCCCTTTATAGGCAGTTGCCACAAGTAAAAAATCTCTTTATCACGATGTTTGTTATCAATCGAGTGATTATCAGGCTATATGGTTGTTTTGATATATAAAAGTACTGTAGCTAGCATTCAAAATTAATATTAACATGACTGTAGCACAGATGGTCTCTGATATATCAGAGACCACCTAAAAATGGCTGTCAGCACTTAGCTGATAAATTGCTTAGAAATCACTGGCTATGAGATCTATTACTCGACAATCGAGATCAGGATCTCATAGCCGTGTAAATGTGGCATCCTGTGGTGTGTTCACAATCGGCTCCTTATCTAATCTAATGTCCAAACAAAAAGCTTAACTCCACACAACCAGAGAACTTCAATACTTCTGAATTAGCAACCTTAAGACCAAAATTTGAGGGGAATTTAAAGTCTTCAATTCAATAAACCAAGGTATGTCATTTAATCTGGATAAATAGCTCCAGAAACAGCTTGAAAATATGTTTTGGAAAAGAATATCGCAAGCGGAAAGCTTCGGTGATAATGCTTACAATTGATCAAATTGAGTTCAGAAACTTCCAATAAACGGAAATGTCACAACACTTTAGAGAGATTTTAGGCATAATTCATGGTAGAACATTCCTTTTTATTGAATATATATCATCTCATAACATATTATTCTATGTTTACTAAGTTATTTCGCAATAAATGGTGCAGAAAGAATAAAAATCTGATGATGGATTAAAAGTCAGATGATCTATGAGTTGCACCTATACAATGATGTTAGTGCCTCACTGGGCCTCACCAGCACCTTTGACTATGCCCAAGCATGCAGCTCTATAAGTAAATACATTTCCAGAGTCTCTTCATCAGGAACATTTTCATAAACATCACTGATGTTGTGATGGAACTATCATTTTTCTTTTTCTTTTCTTTTTCTTTTTCTTCCTTTCTTTCTTTTTTGTAAATCTTCTTTATTTATTGTCTGTAGTAGCATCAGAACATATATTGTGACAGTGTTGCATCTACTTGTGCTATGTATGTAGAGTACTATGTATGATATGTATGATATACAAAGTTATGTTTTGGGAGAGAATTTAAGATGTATTTACAAACCCAAGTCTTGAGGTGCCAAAAGTGAGGCTTTGTAAGCTGTAATGTAAACAAGGGAGTAAGTACCATGGTCAGGTTGAAGTTGCTGAACATAATGCTGTGGTGCTAAAGCCTAACTTTGCACTAAATTTGAAATAGTGTGGCATGCCCGCACTCATATTGCGGCACTAAAAATGTAGCACTAAAGCTCAATACCAGGGTAGTTGAGGCTGTACTATTCTTACTTCAGTAGTATTATCATGCTTTAATTACTATAGATCTAGTGTGATTATCACAGAGTATACACAACAGGCAAGTAACTTCCCATTCTGTGGTGCTTGTGAAATCACTGGAATGCCTCATGAAATGATGACATTTCTCTTGTAGGTGCTGCATTTATTTGCCATGTCCACCTTTCTATAACCCCTTCTACAGAATCCCTGTTATGTTAACCCAATCTATTATTTGGCTTCTGATGGTAATAAAAAGGAATATCACATATGGGAGGGCACCTATTGTGAGTCTTATGATTTGTGACAGTGCATGGATCTTTGTCCTAGTATGTGGTGAGTGAATGATACACAAACAGGAATAAATTGAAACCGTTTAATGCCCATGATTTGATTTAAGCTGTCTTCATTGTAACTTTCCATATGCTTTGACAGAAAGGGCTTCAAATCACATGTCATTCTTGTGTATGTTGAACTCTCTTCTTCTCTGAGTTTTCAACCAACTTGTGATATGATATTATCCGGATGGCCAATGTTGTTATTCTCCATTGGGGTATGTTATTTGGCTTGGCACAATTCTATAACATTATTAATACCATTAATATTGTTACTAGACATGCCAAATCATTCTAAACATGCATCATTGAGCTATCCTAGAGCCAAATCCGAGTTGACCTCAGGCAACATGAGCACAAACATAGAAGTGGACTTCACGCAGTGCATTGACATATCACTACAGTCTACAGCTCTTTTGCAAAGACGTGTAGGCTGTAATTTAGATACCATATTGTAACAGAATTTCTGGAATCATCAAGCTTAAGAGAAGTTTTATTATTATTATTTCATACACATCACTGTGCAGTTTCTCCAACTTTTCCTTTTTTATTTTAAGCATTGAGTGGGAGATATGTAGTGTTTAATGAATATCAGCAGTATGGTTCAAATATCTTGATGGCTGGTCTGTCCACTCCCAGTTATTGTACTGCTCCTTGTATTGCCTGATGTCCTTTGGATTGCAAATGGATGAGATCTTATGGGACAAACTCTCCAGACATCTTACTATTTGTCTCAAGAGGTGCCAGATTCCCCAATCTTAGATGTGGTCTCCAGAGTTGATTATGTAATAATCAGTATTTCCTGAAGGCTGGCAATCATTGGCATCCTCAAACGGCCTACTTTGGTATTGACCCAACTTTTGTCTCCCAAAACACTCTTGATTTGGTTGCATTTGCAGAAGATGGTCTATACCATGTATACATATACATACTTAGCTTCAGTTTGATTATCATAGCTGACAAGTTTAAGACAACAGTCACTGGTACTTTGGTGTTTAGAGAGAAGTACATCACAAAAAAATTCTGATAAATATATGCTAATAGCTTTACATAAATGAGCATACCTGAGAGGAAAGGCCTACCTGGCAGGTATAGAGCCATATATTGCCATATATCTTTCGATGATCATACCTGTTGAAAATATCTGACCATGCCTGGATGGCATACCATTCCTGGCCAGGTAGTGCATACCTGGGCAGGTACACCTTACAAGGCTCTATGAGGCCTACCTCTATATGTTCTCAGATCACTTAATAGATAATAATAGTACCACAAAGATAGAAATCGAATTATCAATAAGAAAAATACACAGGTAAGGAGACAAGGGTATGAAAATATCTCTCCAAAGCCTGATGCGTCGAACCCTATGTGTAGGTGGAGACACAGGTAGGCAATATACACCTCCAGACTCACATGGTAAGGAAGCTGGTAAGGCACTGATGAGAATGACATTAATAAGGTAGTGGGATCAATAGATGTACCTTTGGATGAGTAATACCACAAACCCCTGTTATGAGTCTTATGTAATAAGAATTGTTCTTTTAGGGTGATTTACTATAGCATTTTGTCACCATCAGAAGTGAGTGAAAGTTGTACGTCAGCAGCATGCACTGCCACTTTGGCATCTCAAAAATCTCCTTTTACAGAAATAGGACGTGATATTAATAACTAGTACACCTGATTGTCCCACTCTACCTGTCTAATTAGACATGTAGTTGGGGGGTCATGTGTATGTCTAAATAGACACATTTGGTGCTGTTTCTCCCTGACATTTGTGCTCATTGTTGTTGACAATGAGTTCGCATGTCCCACTTTAAAATTAGTGTACAATAGAAATTAAATATGAAAAAATTATGATGGTTAGTAAATGAAATCTACTTCTACTAACACAATAATATCTTACTGTTGAACTTGAAATTGAAGGTTGATTGGCATTTACTTATTATTATTCTCTCACTCACTTAGACTTCCTTGTTGCATGCTTACATAAAACAAATATATTATATAAAATAAAAGAAAGTCATATAAAACATAAAGGGGTATGAGAGGGCGAGGGTGGGAGGATGGTGCAAGCTGGTGTTCATTGCTGCACTCACTGTTGAAGAAGGGATGGGTGGGTGAGGTGCAGCCATGCTGAAGGAGTGGGCAAGGCATACCCCTGCAAATGAGGGTGGGTGGCCAGGGTATGCCCACACCAAAGGAGGAGGGGTGGGTGCACAGATATGCCCATGCCAAAGGAAGAGTGTCAGGTGCACAGGGCATGCCTGCACCAAAAGAGGAGGAGTGGGTGGCCAGGGTACACATATGTGAAGAAAGAGGACAAGTGGCTAGGTTGCACCCACATCGAAGGAGGGGTGGGCAGGCAGGGTGTGTCTGCATTGAAGGAAGGGTGGGTGCACAGGATGTGTCTGCATTGAAGGAAGGGTGGGTGCACAGGATGCACCCACATTGAAGGAGGAGCAGGTGGGCAAAGTGGTGGTTGCAACTAGACCCTGATATGAGTCCAGCTGCACCATCCTCTCCCTCTCCTCTTCACCTTTGCCCTGTCCTCCTTCTTGCTCCATCCTCCCCATCCTCCTCGCCCTCCACACTTACCTCTTTGCCCTCCTTGCCCCCCTCCTCGCCCTCTTCACCCTCCCCCTCCTTGCCCCTTCCTCTCATCCTTGCTCTGTCCTCCCCATCCCCCTTGCCCTCCCTACCCATCTCTTTGCTCTCCTCACCCTCCTCCTCCTCTCCCTCACCCTCCTTGTCCACACCCTCCTCCTCACTCCTTCTCCTCGCTCCTTGCCCTCCTCTAGCTGCTCCTCCTCACTGCTCATACTCACTGTCTCTCCTCCTTGTCCTCATCACTGTTAGTTGTCTTGCTGGGCATTGGCATGGGTGGATGTTGTAGTGGAAGAGCGCACTGGCCCACATCTCTATTGGAGAGGAGGGGCACATGGTGTGGTGGCAGCAGTGGTGGCTGGTGGATGGATGAGGGAGTTAGCCACAGGCATTTGGCACCCAAGTTCAGCCATTTGGCAACTGCTGGGACAACTTGTGATCGGTTGGAACCATTTCTCTAGAATCTCATTGTCAAAGAACAGAATGCATTCTATGAGTCATACATGTGGGCATTGGGAATAGTAAGCATCTGGATAGAGATATATTACTTTATCATAGATTTGAGAAGTTCTCAGAGTCCTTAATTAAATTTATTGAAAAAGATATAGATACTTCAGCTGGTGTGCTAGATATGTGCACAGAAGCAGTGGCTCAATCCACATCAACATATATATTATAGGAACTATCTTAAACTCTTTGTATTATCATTCAGAAGCTCTCTACCTCAACCACTATGATCAAGACAACCTCTGGAGCTCTAAGGAGGATATCACATAGATCTACAAGCTAAAATTCACCATTGAAAAAAAGAGAGACTCATACTGCCATGCTTGCAATGGCCCACAACTCCAAGTTATTAATGGTGTGTAAGATGAAAGTGTCAATGAGACAAAAAATCAATGATCATTGAATAATACCTTGACCTGTGGTTGGTTCAGTCTCAATTTAGAAGGCATATTGTGGAAGAACATACCAGCATACTCCTAATGCATGTAGACCATATTAGAAGGGGTTGTCGTTTTGGGGTCATTTGCAATACCGTGTACCAAGTCAGTGGGCACATCCATTCTTAGCCTCCATAGTTTGGACATATCCTTGTGTGCTATGCATTGTTAGTCAACTATATGCACAGTCAGTGGGTGTGCTGTTCTTAGACTCCATACTTTAGACATATCCTCACATGCTATGTGTTGTTAGGTAACTATATGCGCACCAGGAATGTGTCACTTACAATTAGACATGGCCATAATGATGGCAGTGGTGGCTGACACTTTCCAGCAATGAACATGGATACCTGGGCAGAGGAGGACGGATGGGGTGAGGAAGAGGCACATGCAAGGACATGGACATGTTAGCACAACATGTGTGTGTGAGGATAAGTGGCGCATACTGTGGACAGTGCACCTCCCTGCCAGCTTATGCAGTGGGAGCCCAGTGTGGATCAGCTCAGCATACACCAGATCACAATGGTTAACTGGAAGAGACACGACTGGTGCACGCAGGTGGAAGTGGTGCTGCACAACATGTACTGGAGGGTTGAGGCCGAAGGTATGTGACAAGCTCAACATGATGGTGGGGTAGGTGCGCTCCTGTCACAGGTGCTGTGAATGGGAAAAGTGAGCGAGAGCAGATGTAGCTATGCACTTTGAGCCTATTCCCTCCTCTTCTTGTTCTAACAACCCAATCCTACCATCCTGTCACCTTCCATGATGCTAACTGTCTGTGTGTCATTCTCATCATGGTTGATGTTGTGGTCGCTCTGGTTGGCAGTTCCTTCATAGTCATTGCAATTGTTGTCATTGCCATTGTCAGCAGCAGTGATGATGGTGGTGGAGAGGAAGGAAACACTGAAAATGGTGAGAGGTTGGTGACAAGTGCGGTAGTGATATTTGGATGATTCGGAATAAACAAGCCATCATGTGTGTCATGAGCACTGCATGTGCTCAATCACATGAAAGTTTGAACAAATGCCGAATTTTGAACAGTATGAGTAGCATTGGGTGGCATTAAGTCTAATGATCACTGTTAACAATTGGTTAATGAGATCAGTGTTGACACCATTAGTAATCATTACTGATGCTAATGTTTGATCCCAGTGTGCTCCATTGATTAATTTTTAATTATCCACTGTTAATAAGAGTAGTTAGATATGATGAATAAAATACTTTTATAGGCTTATATGCCACATAACTGGCAGGTTTTCTTATATGTTGATGGTAAAATTCATGTATATACATACATGATTAATAACTGTCAGTAGCATTCATACCTGTGGCAATAACTGTCCTGGTAAAGCATATCTGCTATACCTGGACATTTATGTGGTGGTATTTTTTTGTGATGCTAAGTGTATTATTGATAATGGAGAACCTAAGTCCATGATTAATATATTTGTTGCAAAAGGACAAAGAACATGTCTAGCTTATGTTTGTTGGAATCAAAGAATTAGACAGGCTGGTGATCATACACACAAATTACTCTATTTGGAGGATAAGGGGGTACCCTCTGTGGGAACACCATTCAAGATCAGGGAATTCTGATGCCTCTTGATTTGTCCCACTCCACATACACACCACATTCTCATGTCAACCCAATGAGTATTACATTAAACCAAATAACAATGCCCTATGTATAATAACTGTAAGCACCATTCATTCAACTTCACATTCACAACCATGAACAAACTTGACTCTACAAGGATTATGGATAATCCTCCCCTGTGACAATTGTCCCTCAGCTTGAAGCCTCTCTTGGCTAGGTAAGAACATAATATTGCTAATATACTGAGTTGAACTTTAATTCAAAACATCGTAATTAGCAAGAGCAACAACCCATATACACCAGTGGTATCTTCCACTGAAGCAAACTTTTGTGAAAAGACTGAAGATGTTATGGAAGGCAAGAAAGAAAAGAACTTCAACTCAGCAGAGATAAAAGTGAGCCTGCCATTTATCTATATCATTCATGAAGCTAATCATGCTACTGCATGGGACTCCCAAACAATGGACCTGCAACAGTGAATATTGATACATGCCAAGGCTGTAAGATGGTCAAGATCCATGGCAGTGTTGTCATGAGGCTGTAAAAGTCCATAATATCAAAATGTGCAAAGCATGGAGGGACAAGATCAAACAAGTCCTTACATTTGTCTGTTTCTTTTCTCATTTAAGCTTTACTTTTTTACTAAGATATATTCAGGCTGGTCTTTTTCAGCTGCTGTGATGTCTTTTGCACTTGAATCATATAGCTTCCTCTCTCCTGATCCCCAAGATATGACCATAGCTCTTCTTTCTAGGATAGCAGATCATCTAGATGGTAGCTCCTCTTCTAGCACATCTTCCTGTGACACCAAGTTCACCCCATCCACTGCTGCTATTCAGGTCAATGTATTCTGGTTTCTCAGTCTGACACTGTGCCTCACAATGGTTCTCCTAGGTACTATCTGTCTGCAGTGGCTCTGTGAATATATTCACAATGCAAGAAAAACACACAGAGATACCCTTGCTATTAGACAGGTGTGCTTTGAGGGGTTAATGTCATGAAAAATACCAAATATTGTGTCTGCATTACCACTGCTGCTACAAGGCACACTTACCATGTCTTTCATTTGTTTGGTAGATCTACTGTGGACTCTGGATACCACTCTTGCATTGATTATCACTGTTGTTGTAAGTGTCACTTTTCTTCTCCTTGTTGTGACTTATTATGTCAAAGCCTTGGCACCCAGATTTCTGCACATCATCATCAACTCCAGACCACTCAAATGTGACTGTGCACTTCTTGACTCCCTTCACTGCACATTCCTCATGAACTTCTATTTAGATCTTGATTATCTATTATCTATTTTCTTTTATCCTTTGATTTATATCTATTTCTTTATCTATGTTTGTGCAGTCCATTTCAACTCTCATACATGTTTCATATTTTGTACCTAGTACTCTGTGTTATTTGTCTCTACTCTGCAGTTACTTGTCTCCAGACTTCTAGTATTTAAACCTACTTACTACAGTATGTACCTTCAGTTTGAATATCAACTTAGTCTTCATTCCTAACTCACCTTGAGTCCTCAACAACTCTGCACTCTTCTGTAGAAATCCTGCAGTGAGTTCTCTTCATTGTTCAGAACTCCACCTTGATTTCTGTCTTATCCTTGCTCTTGTCCTTCAGAAATCCAGGGACAACTAGTGGAAAGGGGTGCAGCACATAAGCTGAAGCCAAAGCCCCTAGTCTGCCTCAAGGCAATCCATCTCTGTACTCCACCCTCACTATCCAACATCTCCCCCCCAAGTTAGCCTATATCTGGCACAGCTCTTACCATGACTACTATCTCTCCAGGAATGCAAGTGGTGTTTCTCTATCATAATATTGGGAAGCAATCTCCTATGTGCCCTTTCAAACTTGGGGTTGTGGGCCATTGCAAGCACAGCAGTCTGAGTCTTTTTAAAACAAAATAAAGTAGCTCTTTTTTTAAACTCAAGGTTATCAAATTACTGGAGAACTATTAACACTTTCAAGAAACAAACTTGCATGTTAGATAGAGAAATAAATGATGTAGATCGCCCATTAAATAGGTCAGCTATTGAAGAATCATTTACACGCACAGTAAATCAATCAGTCAGAGGACTGTAGGTACTAGGAAACATACAATGTGAAAATAAATACATTTAATTCATAGCCAGTATAAATCACAGTCAACAGACTATATGTAACTTAGAATGTCAGCAGAGGGAGCAATACAAGCGATAGACCACTCAAATGACTATAGTCTATGACTTCCATGGCCAGTATAGAAATCAATACAGTTAATGGGGTAGCCAGGACTTGCAAAACTCACTAAATGTCCTTTGCATTACCACTGAGGAGCCCTTGTACATTTGAGGTAAATGTCCTTTGCATTTACTCTAAGACATCCTTTGCATTTCAAATATACATATGAGCTGCAGTGTAGTATCTGAGTTGCTGGAATTCAGCTACTCACTGTAATAATATTTAAGTAGCAGAAATATAGCTACTCACTATAACCTCTGAGTTGCAGAAAACCAGCTACTCACTCTAAACTCTGAGTTGCAGAAATTCAGCTACTCAATCTAATCTCTGAGTTGCAAAAAACCAGCTACTCAATCTAATCTCTGAGTTGCAGAAATTCAGCTACTCAATCTAATCTCTGAGTTGCAGAAAACCAGCACTCAATCTAATCTCTGAGTTGCAGAAAACCAGCTACTCACTATAACCTCTGAGTTGCAGAAATTCAGCTACTCAATCTAAACTCTGAGTTGCAGAAAACCAGCTACTCACTCTAAACTTTATGTTTGTATTAGTTAATGTTGGGACACCTGACAAGGATAGCAGAGAGGCAATGAAGCTAAAGATCAACATAGATTTAGAGTACCAATGTCAATCCAAGTCCAACTAATTTTTTCAATTAACATATTTTCTCAGAATGTAAGTGAATCCCATATCATTAGTAGCCTACTGTGTGCATGTAAAATCTAAAGATGGTAGAGTAAAAATTATATAGGCAACACTATAGGGCATTGCTCAATAACCACAAATATAAACAAGTGTACATGATACGATTAGACAAGCCAAAAATAACCTATGTAAATGATTGAATAGACCCATTACAATGGATTAGTTATAATCACTATAGAAGCATTAATACAGTAAATTGACTAGTCACAGTCATAATAGAAGTATTACTACAGTCAATAGACTGGTCATATTCACTGTAGTATCAATGTTCAACCCTGACACTTAGTTAAGTTGGAAAGAGAGGATTGCACCATTAATCACTAAATACTGTCCCATTTGCGAGTCTTTTGGACTTTATTGACATATATTTACCAATGGCAAGTAGAAGCTGTTTACATTGATTTACCAGAAGCTTCTGTAGTGTAATATAGTGCTCATTAGTATCATAATAGCATTAGTAAAGTGATTATTGATAACTCAAATTGTAAAGACTATTAATAGAAGCATGAAATTGTTGGTTGTGTTAAAATTAGTTAAGAATTGCACTCACTAACTCAACCACAAGTCTTTGGCAATTTGCCAACATCATTTTGGCAAGAGCAGTAGGTGCAAATATTTGTATATACTTGTGAGTGTTATTTGATGCCATTGGGTGTCTGGTAAGTCCCACTCAGTAAAAATGGAAGTCACTCAAGAGTTGCACAAAAGTAGGCAAAAGTAAGGTTTGACTAAGTTTTGACTAAAGTGCAATTATATTACTAAAGTTTGACTTTACAAGTCATGGAAAGGTCAGCCAAAGTTGGGTTTAATAGAACTTAAAGAGTTAGTGTGAGAACATACCAACAACTCCTGACTTTGGC
>JASFCW010000459.1:0-11034 GCA_036936985.1 Crucibulum cyathiforme
CAAAACAATCGCTCTCGATTCAGACCGTCTACTGTACCCCCTGCATCTACTTACACTTTCTCTCACGTCTTTCCTCCGAATACGACACAATCGAACTTTTTCACAAAGACCACTCTGCCTCTGGTTGCAGACGTTCTCCAAGGCCAGAATGGTCTCTTATTCACTTACGGTGTTACCAACTCTGGGAAGACTTATACTGTCCAAGGTGGAAGCGAGGAAGGTGCTGCAGGAATCCTACCGAGAACCTTGGATGTTATCTTCAATAGTATCGAGGGACTACATGGCGATGGAAAGGTAAGGATATTTCTTTATGCTTAATATTCACCATCTAATACATGCCCAGTACCGACCAGTTCGCCTTCATGGCGTGGAGCTAGCAGATCCTAACGATTCAAAAGCTCCTGAAATACCAGCCGAACCAGCACTTGTAGAAGTGTTAGGGCAGCAAATCGATACTTCTGCTGAGCCAGAATTTGACATTGATCCCACCACGCTCAGAGTCGATCGTAACTATGAATACACTATCTGGCTCTCTTATGCCGAAGTGTACAACGAGAAGGTATACGACCTCCTGGCCTCGGTGAAGGACGGCTCCAATATCAACGCAAACGGAACTGTTCCTGGAGCAACAAACAAGTCACTTCTTCTCACTCGCCAAGCGCTGCCTCTTAGGCCATCGCCAGCCTCTGATAATATGGACTCGGATGCTAAGGGGAAGTACATTGCTGGCCTTCGTCAGTTCCGCGTGCATAGCACTTCCCAAGCCAAGGCCTTGGTCAAGCTTGGTCAACTTCATCGACGAGTCTTTGGAACTTTAGCCAATCGAGAGAGCAGCAGAAGTCATGGGATGGTTATCATCAAGGTAGTCAGAGGCCATCGAGGAGAGCGAGATGTACGATAGGCTTCTTTATTACGCCGCACATGACTGATAACCACATTTACTATAGGATCCTACCTCCCTTCAAATTTCTCGACTTACACTAGTCGACCTTGCTGGTTCAGAGCGCACCAAGCACACTCATACCACTGGCGAGCGCCTTAAAGAGGCTGGAAACATCAACAAGTCACTCATGGTTCTTGGCCAATGCATGGAAGTTATGCGCTCAAACCAGCGTAAAGTCGCTATCAGCCTCTCCCAAGAAGGTGTTGGCAAAGATGGAAGGATGGATACCCGAGACGTGAAGAAAGCATTAGCCGTGGTTCCCTTCCGCCACAGCAAGCTCACTGAGGCATTGATGGACTATTTTATCGGTGATGGACGTGCTGTAAGAATCAACCTTTCTCAGATTAATCACTGTATTAACATAGGCCCATAGGTCATGATCGTCAATGTTAACCCATACGACACAGGCTACGATGAAAACTCCCATGTTATGAAATTCGCAGCACTGGCGCGGGAAGTATACATCACACCTGCGCCTGCACCTGTCCAGCGCGTACCAAGCACCGTTTGGCCTGGCAAGATGCACGGCAATAAGATCAAGGAGTTGGGTCCAATGACGCTCAAAGATCCCCAGATTATTCCTAATCCATACAGGAGAAAGGTCACGATATCAATAGGAGGTGGAGGGCGCAAGGCTAGTGAAACTATTTTGGAAGTGGTTGAAGGTAAAATCATGCTTGGTCTATTTTAACAACCAAACTGATATCTGAAATGTTTATCAGAGGAAGAGCCTATGGATGAACAAGACGATGATGGCGCCGATGATGATTCTGGAAATTCTCTGGTAGATGAGTTGTTCGATGAAATTGAGTATTTGCGTATGCAGGTGAGATTTACTGTTCGCCAGCATGAGGATCCAGCTACTAATTTACCTCGAATTCCAGTTATTCGAATCGGAGATGAGATGCGCTACCATTGAAGCGGAGGTTAGAGAAGAAGTCATGCGTGAGATGGAGGAGCGCATGATGAGTGTCGAACGTATGTACTCAAGAAGGTTGATGAGTGAGGTAAAGCTTTGTCTGTTAAACTTTTCAACCCCTTCTCATATCTCTTCAGCTTGAGCAGAACGAAATGAAGACTGATGCGAAAATCGACATGCTGCATCAGTCTGGTCTGTTTGGCAGTCCGGCAAAGAAGCAACAGCGGACGGTTATAAAGGCCATCACGGAAGAGGAGGAGGAGGAAGAAGACGTCGAGATGAGCTTGGTAACTGTTATTCATTTCTACAGAGCTGTCTGTGTCTTATATTCTTTAACATAGATTGATTACAGGCAAGCAGATGATTCGGAAGAAGAAAATGAGGATCGACATGCCGACTTTTTACCCTCTTCGGACCGAAGTAGATCCATGTCGATGTCACCGCTTGCAGGAAAGGGAAAAGCCAAAAGCGTTCGCGCATCTGTCAAACAAGCCAGCAACGCTCCCAAAGTGATTACAGAGATACGCGAATTCGTACCAGATCCTCCAATGCTGCCTTCTGATACAGAGGAGGCTGAACTTACTGAGACTGAAGATGGCGATGACGGTACTAGTGTCGCCGAAATTGAGACAGCTGCTAGTGAGGATGAGGAGGAAGACGAGGAGGAAGTAGAGGAAGAGGATTATGAATATACCGAAGGCGAGGAGGAAGAGGAAGATGAAGAATGGGCACCTTCTACCAGCAAGACGCCCAAAGCTAAGGTTCGAGCACCTTCACCTCAACCTGTGCAGGCGTCTCCAGTCCGCCCACCCCCGTTCAAACCGGTCAAGAATCCCCGGGTGTCTAAACTGGAACGAGAAATGAGCGACCTGAATATAAACGAAACCCCTGATGATTCTGTGGTTATCCTTCCATTGAAGAAATTCCGAGTCCATATGGAGTCTACTACCGATGCTGGTGATGATGAAGACGAGGATGAGGACTATGAAGTGTTTCCGATCAAAAAGAAGAAACGGTGAGCCATTTAATGGTCTTTCCAGTGCTAGCATCATATGTTGAACACTCTATTTAGGCAACTGGGCAAGAAGCCTGTGAGGACGGAGGAAGATATTGAGAAGGCTACTTATGCTGTGGAGAAGCAAGTAATGAAGTCACAGGCTTCGAAGATCATCAAGAGGCTAGGCAGTCGAGGATAGAGTTTTTGTATAGACCAACATAACAATACTAAGTATATATATATCTGTAATACGCCGTAATATCCGGTTATAAATCTGTGCAGGTGCCAACACTGAGTTACGCTCTGACAAAGATTGCATTTCAATTTGCCGCTAATCTTTGTCCCACTGTAGAAGGTCACCGGTCACGACGTGATAAACAACGCGTCAACAACTCAACAGCCATCATCACCTTGACCTTACGGCCATTTCGACTCATTGACTATCCCTCGCTTCCTCGACGATCTCACTATGCCCAAGGACATCACCAAGTCAGAAAACGAAATGCACATCATCGCCACAGCCAAGTCTTCTCGAATGCATAGGGGTGCACAGACAAGCATTGTTCAAACGACAACTTCTCGTCTCAACGCGACAAAGACGACGCGTCAATCAAAGCTCACGTTTGCTACTGCTGGTGGAATTAGTTCTAGGTCAGTTTAGGCATCTCTACAACCTCTGGCAGCCTGACTCAATCCGTCTTCCAGTTCTGAATCGGCGTCCACCACCAAGCTAGATACCACAGAGGAAGCTATCTCCACTAGCCAGAGTCAATTGACAACGGGATTGAAATCACGGGATAAGGCTGAAATAAAAACTGCCTTTGACTTATTAGAACAAACAACTATGGAGTCCTCGTGGCACGCTGCTCTTGAGCCTGAATTCGAGAAACCGTACTTCCACAAGGTATGCTCAGATAAATTTTCTTCTATGTTCTCCGAAGCTCATTTGCCATTCAAAGTTAAAAGAATTTCTGGTGTCAGAGCATGGCAATCACACAATATACCCAGAAAGTAAATTACTATTGGTTTGTGGTTGAAAGAAGACTAACATTAGGCGCAGTTCCGAACATCTACTCTTGGTCGAGGTTAACACCTTTGCATAAAGTGAAAGTTGTTATTATTGGCCAGGTAAATGTCATATTAGGAGTAGTCTATTGCAATGTAAGCTAATTCTTAACCAGGATCCGTATCATAACGTTGGTCAAGCCCACGGTAAGTACTTCTCATGTATCTATGATAATGTACTTATATTAAGTCGTAGGTCTCTCATTCTCGGTATTACCACCGACGAAGCCTCCCGGTTCGCTCAAAAATATTTATAAACAACTAGCTGCAGATTTTCCCAGCTTCGTAAAACCGACTTCGGGGTAAGTTTTTCAATTTATTCATATGGGTACAGTCTCCTCACACTCATCCTCAAGTGACCTGAGTCCTACAGCGAAACAGGGCGTACTTTGGCTCAACACAAGTCTGACTGTTCGAGCTCATAAAGCCGCATCCCATGCTAATAAGGGTTGGGAAATATTCACCGCCCAAGCTATTCGAGCAGTTCTTCGACGAGAAAACCATGAACATGCCGGAGTAGTATTTATGGCTTGGGGTTTACCCGCACAGAAGACATGTGCGAAGATAGGTATCGATGAGGTATGTCTAACGTCTGTCATTAGTTCTATGATAGTCACGGTTGTTTTTCAATCTCGTAGACCAAACATCTCCTCCTGAAGTACGCATTTCGTTCGTCCTCTATTATTGATTATTTAAACCCATAGTATTTCAGATCGGCCCATCCATCACCGCTCTCGGCTCATCGAGGATTCATAGGCAATGGTCATTTCAAAGCGGCAAACAAATGGTTGTTTGAAAAATATGGGAAAGATGCAGAGATTGACTGGACAGTTCTTAGCGGGAAGCATTAAGAAACAAACTATGATGACCAATGTATATAAAAATCGGCCTCAGGCCAATAATCTAGAGAGCGTATAACATATTATGATGAAACGACTTCCTCAGACAAGCATATCCCAATCTAGACATCCTTGGTGCTATCATTGTCAGCTCGAATTTCCAGTGCTTTCCATTGCACGTCCATCTTTAACTGTCCTCCAACACAGCCACTCATCGACCACCATCTACTGTACGACTCTTCCCCCTGTAATAAATCCTCCAACGGAAGTGAAATATGCCCCAAGACCTGCTTATGTCGTGCGTCAACCACCTTGACAATGACGAGTGTAGACGATTTATCAATACACATAAATTCGTGCACCGAATTCCACGAGGGGTTTTCTGATTGTCCTGGAGGTGTGACGTGAATAGGGCTGTCATTCCATCCAAAGCTGAGTTCTGCGATTGACTTCAAATTAATTTTCCCAGTGGCGGATTTCAGCCCCTTCGCTCTTTCGAGGTGAATTCTAACCACTCCTTGCTGTCCACGATCTACAGGTGGTATATAAAGTCAGCGCTATTTCAGAATATTATACAAGATAAATCACCTATTTTATGTTGGACCCCATCCGCACGGATTGGATAGAAAAACAGATCGCAGAGCAAGTTTCCTCTTTATTTCTGCCTCTTTCCCAGCGCTAATTTTCTGTTTGTGTGAAAAAATCCCCGTTCAGCCTTGGAAAGGGTGGTTACTGCAGAGCCAACCAAGATCGGCCAGTCAAATAAACCATAGTCGATAATGTCTAGTTTTAAAACATCATCTAAAGAGTAAACCAGTCCATAGTGCGTTTCTGAAAACCAGTTCGGATCTCGCCTATCATAAATCATCAAAGCGCAGATCAGACATGCAAACCATCGTTGCCATCGTTGAAAGGGATAATATATGCCAAGGTACGTACGTTCGGTTTTGTCGACCCGTAGATCCAACTTGTTGCTGATTAATCTGAATCCTGGTTGAAATGCTTGGTCGAACCGACCATAGAACTACCCTCTCAGAGATGTGTGCCGATTGAATTATTACTCGGATCACGCCGATGACTTCTCTTCGACTCGACTCGGACTCTAGTGTTGAACTACCTTCGACCTCAGCGTCACCGTAAAAAATGCGACAGTTCCCAAATAATAAATGATTCAAAAAATTACACTAGATAATAGTGAGTCTGGATACATATATTCATTGAAGAAAGAAGACATACTTTTGTTACCGGCCTACTAGTCATTGCTGGTAGTCGCATTACCAGTCCATCCAAAACTTTCATTCGGATTCAGATTTACAAAATGCTAACCTTCCTGTATATGATTGTTGCAACCACAAGAGCAATTCGCAGTACCAATTATTTTGAACGCATATTCCCGCACGAGGCAGTCGCCCATCCCGTCAGAAGCTACACGAAGTAGCAATGCAGCGTTCGGTCCGACGCTTCCGAGGTAAGTATTTGCTGTGTGTACTTGTTGATTATCAAGAGTGTTAATTTGTCCCTCAAACAGCACACGACAAATCTAGCCGCAATTCAAGACGGATCTAGGCTTGACTAAGTCAAACCTTTCCCTGAACATTGAACGTTTAAACAAGTTACCAGGCAGCAATACTGGCACCCCCAAGCTCTATTGAATACGATCAGTCACAAAGAGTACTTAACGCAGACTACTACCAACACCTGACGCCGTCCTGGATCTATTAACCAAACGTCTACTTCAACTACTCGATAAGTTTCTGCCAATCATGCTACCTACGCCAGACCTCTCGCATCTTAGCTCTGACGACTTCGAGTTTGTATATGAACCGGCAGGTACACAAGTACTTCTTTCATTTCGAATACTTCTCAATTTTAGCAGAAGACACATTTCTATTCTTAGACGCATTAGAAACAGATGCAGAAACGCTAAAGGACTTAAAACCTTCTATATGTCTGGAGATAGGGTAATCGACAGCAAATAATATTTAAGCATTGAATTGAATTCTCAAAAGCTCAGGCTCAGGCTGTGTATCCACTTTCCTTGGTAAAATTCTAGGGCCATCCGTGCGTGCGTTTCTTACTAAGTTCTTCAAGGAATGACACTCATTTGCGTTTTCTTTTAGTATACTTATGTACAGATATCAACCCACATGCCTGTAAATGTACTGAAATGACTGGTACACAGAACAAAGTGAGTACGAGTGATATATTAGGTATAGGATAAGGCGTGACATTTATCCCAAGGTATCTCTTGAAGCCATCAATGCATCACTTGCTTTTCCATTGCACGATCGCTTGAAACACAACGTGGATATCATCCTTTTCAATCCACCATATGTACCAACTTTATCGAATGAAGCAGTCGGAGCACAATCACTTGGAACTATTGGAGGCGCGTGGGCTGGCGGCATGGATGGTATGGAAGTCACAAATACGTTCCTTCAATACGTTGAGGTATGTTTCTTAGGTTCATTGGTACCGCAGAAATTTACTACCAAATAGCAACTATTGTCAGCACGAGGTAGATTTTATCTAGTGGCGTTGAAGCAGAACAATATCCCTATTATCCGTCAATCGATGCTTAACTCGCATGGGCTGCGTAGCGAGGTGAGAATATAAGAAATCTCGATCATGTTAAAGCTGATACCTCGTCGACGGAAGATCGTACTACAACGCCGTGCTGGCATAGAACATCTCTTCATAATTCGGTTTCAGCGGGAAAAGCAAGACTAGTGGTATATTGATGTTACGCAGAGGACGTGTAATGTACTTTATGTACAAGGGTAGTACTAGAATAATAGGCTGGGATTAAATGAACACGAAAAGTCCGTAGCTAACAGCAGAGATATCATACGAGATGTCCAATATTCTACTGCTCATCGTGATCTGCACCTGGACGACGTCCTCTCAGGCTGAAGCGAGAGGGACTGGCTATTGACATCGTTCTAGAGACATGTTCTCCAGATGATATCGAGCTACTACTGCTAGCGGGGTTGGTGCTGGGATCGAACTCCAAACGCAGGGTTAGGAGGCCCCCTTGCTGCAGTTCCACCCGAACTTCCGCGGATGATACACCCTTAGCTTGGATATGGCGCCAGATCTGAAGCATTTTGTCAATATTATCTTAATTTGAATATTTGAAGACATACATCAACTTCACCCTCTCCTAGCACTTTGTCCTTTCCGAGCGTCTTGTGGTCATGTATCCAGATAAACAACTTTGGCGTCAAAGCAGATGCAGCAAATATAAATGATTCGTTCCTGTCAGTAGCACAGTGAGTATAAAATATACAATTTCAAATAAAAATAAAAATAGAGAACCTACCATTCTGGAGAGGCTGTCTTGCCCGTGTGTTTGGTTTTGAATTCTTTATCGCCCAGTCGGAGCGTTGCGTATGGTTTGCAATCATGTTGAGAAAGATCTTTTGCATTTGCCACTGTAACGCGGAGTGTGCCAGGCTGTTGGGCACCGTTGTCTGTATCAGACGACGGGAATGCAGCAGCACCGAGGTCCATGTGGTCGGAGATGCCGAGTGGCTGGGATGCCTGTCCCGATGCCACGTTGGAAGTGGGCATTGGTTCATCACGATCACCCCTCTTGAAGACACCGGTTACACCATGGAAGACACCCTTCCCAGCCGTGACAGGCAAGCCTCCAATTTGAGTCATGGCGCGGCCAGCAGAAGAGAAAGTAGACGTATTCTTCCTCGATTTGGCAATGATCTCAGGTTGGAAAACGAGTCGTAGTCGGATCTGTCCTTTTTCGCCATGCTTCGATGAAACCAAGGGGATCACACGTTCAGCAGCTTCAAACGGCTCAAGATCCGTCAGTTCAATCTTTCCAGTACCAAGACTCTTTGCTTGCTCGATCTGATTCCAATCGAAGATCTCGAGAGTAAAGTCGGCACCAACTCTGGAAGGCTGTTGAAATAATGTTAAATAATATCCTGCTTGGGACATAAGAAAGGGACATACTACAGCCACCTCGAAGCTCTCATTCCATTCTGGTGTCAGCGTCTTTTTCTTCGTCTGGGATTTGAAGACCTTCTGCCCGTTGAGGGTGAACACAGCAAATGGATCCGATTTCCCTGCGTGAAGGGACTTAGTGAATGGAGTCAGTTAGCAGAATGACTCTCCTTACCTCCTCTATCTACGCCACGAATCTCTTGACCATCCAACAGTTCTACTCGAAGAGTACCTTGGTCTATGAAGAAATGAGAAAGAGCTTTGACTCTGTGTATGGAGACATACTGTTAATGCTTTCCCTGGGCTCCAGTTTAACAGGAACAGGGATGTAGCGTGCTTCAATGGTAACAGTCGACGTAGGTTTATCCTCATCGTCCCGTAAGGTAAACTGTTGAGGACCCATCTAAAAGCGATATCAATATTAATACATCGCAGAGGTCAATAAACACACCAATGCTGCTTGAAGGAATGCCTTCGCATCGCCTTTGAAATGAGCAATTATATCGTCTTTCTCGCCCTCGTCTGCTTCGTTCAAGCGTAACCAAACCTGACCGAAATCTATTTCCTTGATGAAACCCTCTCCAACATAATCCCATTGAGCGTGGGTGCTCCTTGACCGAGTAGTGGTGAAGCAAGGCCAGTAACCATCATCGAGTAGGACTTCAAGACGTGATTTCTTGGGCAAATTTCCAGATAAGATATTAAAGACGATGATGCCAGATTCTAGGGGGAGATTGTAAGTTTTTGCTATAAGAGGATTGTAAGTGTGTACCTACGTTGTGATAATAGCTCATCAATTTCCATGTCAACACCCTCTTCCTCTTTGGAACTACTTGTCGCAGCGGTGCGAGCTTTCTCACTTGTGCCTTTGCTATCTGAAGTTGCTGCGGTGTGCGTACTTTCAACAGTACGAGTGGTGTCGGTGGACTTAGACCTAGCCTTCTTGTGAGATTTAATAGTCACGCCCTGTGGGATCGCCTGCGCCTCTTCGTCCGAAGAGGACATCGACGAACCGTCGTCGCTTACAACACCACCCTCTTCATCATGATTACCAGCGGCACCCACCAACTTCTGTGCTTGGCTAGGTTGAGAATCGAATTTGACTCCCTTGAGTGCAAGGGCCGGAATGAACTCGGCAGTGTAGTGCATATGCCCTTTGTAGGCGTTTGCTTTATCGAGTCGTAAGGGATCGGTAGCGGTTTTCCTCCCAGTTGACTTGTAGGGATAGCGTAGATCGTCAGATTCTTGAGCAAGGTCGGCAAGATGCAGTTCAACAGAACCAAGGGAGCGATCCTTAAGTGAGAGTCAGTTTAGGCCGAGGCTTGCAGTGATTAATTGAAATGTACCTTGGTTAAATGTTGATAGTCCATGCACTCCAGCATCAGAGTCTAAGAAAGGTAGTTAGCATATGATGCGAGCTTAAGCATGAATTGTACTAGCCTCCTTCAAAGAGTGGACTATGTTAGGGTATTCGTCAACACGTATCACGATTGTCAGTAACAAGTGACGTACCAGGAATATAGATGATCTGATCCCAGACGGGGTTCAAATCTGAAGAGGTTAAATACACGGAAATAGTAGGGAGTTGATTTGTACATACTGTTGTTGACGACTTCCGTCCTTCCCTTGGTGACATTCCGGACTTGTACACGTACATAAGGATCGCTCTAGCGTCACAAGCAAGGATTAGCTGTTGAATGACGTTATTATCTTGTCAGCACTGACCTTTCCTCCCAAAGTTGCTTCGACGTTCCTAGAGTTATGATGAGCACACTTTATCTGCGAATTAAAGAGAAATCAATCGTACTTGACATCCGTAGCCTTGTCCACGAGCAATCTGACGACACCAATAGGCGGTGTGTATTGCTCTGATCCATTCAAACTGCCCGACATGCTCAAGGGCTTCCATTCTGCTGAAAGCCTGACTTTGCCCGACTTGCAACCACTCAAGGGGAACCAATCACGACCCGCCTCGCCCATCGAGTCCAGTAAATCCGTAAGCTTGATGGACATATAACCGACGACGGGATCTTTAAGGAAGTCCCGATCATCGATGACTTTGAGGGTGATAACAGAGTTATTCTTGTCAACGCAGAGATATTCATATGGAGATTCCCACACGGGGTTGTTAGTATGTTTAAAGAGAGGTGTGCTAAAGACGGCCTTGCTATTGTCGCCCAAGTATATCTTTGCCAAAGGGTTAAGGTCTCCAGACAGTGATTTAGTGTGATCGAGATCTTTGGCCTGATGAACGGTAAGACGAACAATACCAACCGCTAATCATAGCGTTAGTGACTCTTGCTGGTTG